>JBBGZY010000761.1:3042500-3280000 GCA_037952925.1 Lithobates clamitans
CAAGCCCAGGTACATCTAACCATGGGTCCTAGAGTTTTTTATGTTTGCATGGACACCCCTATGCTGGTAAATTAGCTTTTCCATTCGAATGGTGTTTCCCACACCAGCCACCCACTCTAATGCCCTGTACACATGGTCAGATTTTCAGACGGAAAATGTGTGATAGGACCTTGTTGTCGGAAATTCCGACAGTGTGTGGGCTCCATCACACATTTTCCATCGGATTATCCGACACACAAAGTTTGAGAGCAGGCAATAAAATTTTCCGACAACAAAATCCTTTGTCGGAAATTCCGATCGTGTGTACAGAAATCCGACGCACAAAGTGCCTGCATGCTCAGAATAAATAAAGAGATGAAAGCTATTGGCTACTGCCCCGTTTTTATAGTCCCGACGTACGTGTTTTACGCCACCTCGTTCAGAATGATCGGATTTTCCGACAACTTTGTGTGACCGTGTGTATGCAAGACAAGTTTGAGCCAACATCCGTCTGAAAAAATCCTAGGATTTTGTTGTCGGAATGTCCGATCAATGTCCGACCGTGTGTACGGGGCATAACTGTGGGAGGATTCTCCGATTTCCCAATGTATTATGATTTTAATAGGGTAAGGTCCTAGTAATAGCCTCTCTAGTATGATTCTCCCATTCAAACTCGTCTAGTAAATTAAGCAAACAAGATTTGGGGTCCAAAGGAAGCGACACTTGAAATACTCTGTTCAGGGTGTCCACCACCCCCCTCCAATATAAGTGCATTTTGGGGCATCTCTATAATAGGTGGATTAAATCACCATGGTCTCCTTTACGCCTAGTGCACATTGGTGTAGACAGCAGCCCCATAGGGTTTAATCTGTGAAGGGTATAGTACACTCCCAAAAGAATATAGAGTTGTGTCAGTCTTTGAGACACATTCAAGGAGCAAGTGGTCACAGCTTGTAGAGCTTCCTCCCATTGATCCCCATCAAGTTGACCAATTTCATCCCTCCACTTAGCCTGTACTCGTAGGGGATGTTTTTTCAAAAATGACTGAAGTAGCATAGCTTAACCCTGGGATATGAAACCCTTGGAGGTTGCTGCCTCCTTAACAAAGTAAATAAGGGTACTGGAGACATGGACCATTCAGAGGTTCTACCCTGGACCACTATAGCATGCCGTATTGGCATGTAGTAGTTCATAAATGGCAGCAGGTCACATGCCTCCTGTAAAGCATCAAATGGGAGCAGAATTCCATTGTGAAGGATTTGCCTCAAATACACAATGCCATACCTCTTCCATAGTGCACTATGCTGTAGTTTGGCTAATTCAAGATAGGTATTGTTTGACCAAATGGGACTAAACTCTGGAATAACCATCACTCTTTGAAGGTACTTGACTTTATGCCATACTTTCTGGATTAGATTATGTGTTGGAAAGATTTTATGTGGCTTTCCAAAAGCCTGCATTTCGAGGGCCATCGGACTAGAGCTGCCCCTCACCGTATATAGCATTACATTCACAATAGAGCTACTACCTGTATTCCCTCCCATGTGCATAGTGCCTATCAGATGTTACAGGTGCGAAGCCAGGGATTAGTATAGATATAGTATAATTATATTAGATACTATATTAGATATAGTATAACCAGAGATTCGGCAGTATATATTTTAACCTGGTGATTTATATCTGATATACATACCACATTGATGCCTACTAGCTATAGAGGCAGCACGGCTTCCTATGGTGGCACACAGAGAAGAGGAGAAGGCAGGAGAGCTGGCAGGGCACCCTAGAAGAGGAGGATCAGAGGACCATTTCACAGAGCAGGCAAATATAGCATGTTTATTATAAAAGAAACACCCTATACAATTACTTTAATGCATGTCAAAGATATGGACATAATCAAGATGCCAAAATGTATGATTAACAAAGAGAGAGGAGCGCCTCTAAGTTAAAGTGCTTTTATTCCATATATAAAAAATATAGTAGCCACTTACATGTCAAGAAAAACGAAGCTCTACACAGATTGATGTCTATCAAAGTGATGTAGCTGTAAGTTAGTAGCAAAGTCCCCAGGAGTGTCTCTGGTCTAACTGCAGTGACGGCGGGGAACCGAAGTGGAGACGGCTGATCCTGCAGGAAGGGGAACGAGTAACTCGTGGAACCTGAGTGTGATGTTTTTTTTTTATATATGTAATAAAAGCACTTTAACTTGGAGGCGCTCCTCTCTCTTTGTTTCTCTCCTTGATGACTCTGAGTTGACTTCACTCCTGGGAATAGCAGCCCTTCGCTGATAATGCTACATCGTTTTAATTTATCGTTCCAACTAGCAAGTCACTCACCACCACCATTATTGGATATTTTTTATTTTATTTTATGGACTTCCTTCTTGTGCTTGAACATATAATTATATATTTTCACATATTTATTGTTCACTCCCCCAATTTTTTAAAAGGTATTCGTTGCTTGTTTGTGTGACACTACATTGGCAATTCCGAGCGCCAGTTTTTGTGTTTTTTTTTCAAAATGTACGATTAGGTCATGCTTGGATAGTCAGAGCAGCTCACCAACTGTATCCTAACTCTTCATTAGGATTCACGCTCATCTTCAAAGCAAGGGTTTTAAGTATAAAAAGTATATAAAATATTGGTTACAATCATCCAGTATGTATTTTTTTTTTCAGTTCACAAAAAATACATTTTAATATATTACTATGTTTAGCAGTTTGTATGTATAAAGGTAAGTATTTACATAATTTACTCACTTTAATTTTTTCGTCCTATTTCTTGTGTTTTTATGAAATCGTCTTCAATTGGAGCTCAAGAGAGAAAAATTAGCCTGTTTAAAATCATTTTGTTTCATGCAATATTGTTTTTGGAAGCTAATATTAAATGAGATCATGTAATCATTACTATTCCCCAATTGCTCCCTTTTCTAGAACAAGTTATTTCCCTGTAATTGATGCATGCAATTAAAGTATTTAAGGAAAAAGAGTTACTGTAAAGAGCTTGTTTAAACAAGAGGGCATCACATTTTTACAGCTGAAATAAATGATTTAAATCATATATTTCTGGGTAAAATTTTAAAGTTATTAGTGTCACTTTTTTGTGCTTGCTAAAGTGGATATAGTGTTGGCCAGGTACGCTTTAGCAATATAATTGTATAAGCCAACAATTCAGATCCAGTGATTGGATGTGGAGCCCAAAGTCGAGGTCAGAGTTCAGGATCACACCTAGCACCCTGGCATGTGTGGAGGGACCAATAATCGTGCTGTTGATCTCAGTGGTAAACTCATGAGGGGGGATGGGGGAGGAGGGAATATTACAAGCTCAGTTTTAGACTGATTGAGTTTGCGGAAATGGTGTGACACCCACACTGATATGTCGCTCTGCAAATCTGTGATACGTGAAGAGACTGAGAGGGTGAGCTAGGGAGTAGAGAAAAGGAATTAGAAGCTGTGGAGTTTACCAACTGGCCCAGGGAGGAGGTGTATAGAGGGCCCAGGAGAATAGGAGGGGCCAATGATAGAACAGGAAGAGGAGTAGGGGAGAGTTGTATGTGACACTGAAGGTGTGCGGAGATGGGTAGAATGAGAACCAGGTAAGAGCAGAGCCATGGAGGCCAATGGAGTGAGTGGGTGGATGACTTTATCAAAGGCAGCAGAAAGGTCTAAGTGTAAAAGTATGGTGTAATGGCCATTGGTTTTAGCAGTTAGTAGGTCATTAGAGAATTTTAGTTAAGCAGTTTCAGTGGAATGTTGTGGGCGGAAGCCAGACTGTAGGGGGTAGGTTGTTATCAGTAAGGTAGCGATTCATACAGTTGTGTACAAGGCTTTCAAGAAGCTTGGAGGCAAATGGGAGCAGGGAGGTCTTGGGTTGTGGCTGCTGCCAGAGAAAAGTGACTGCCGGTTCTAGGGATGAGAATTAGATGGTGGAGGGCCAGGGTTTAGGCCATTATTCACAGAAATTAAAGTTGTAGGAGGATGAGAGGCAAGGTGGGAGCAGGATTTATATAAGTGCAAATGCCCTGGTAAATTGGAAGTGGTGGCGTTATGTGGGCTCAGAAGGAGCAGGAGATAAGTGCAGTAATATTGAGAGGGCAGAAGTGAGAGTGATATGTATAATCTGTGGGGTGGAGGGGATGGTAAAGAAATGAGAGTTTGAGGAGAGAGGGCAATTAGGCAAAAATGAAGGTTAGCGAGTGCATGTTTGAGGGTGAAGAGAGGGTATAAGCAGACTGAGGGAGAGAGATAAGGGATTAAAGGGCACTTGCAGACTGTTTGGAGTGGAGCACTTATGTTTGTACTTGCCTTTCATTGATGTGCCTTATTAAAATGTCAAACACTTAAAGGAGAAGTCCAGCCAAAGCTCGTTTGGCTGTACTTCTCCTATGGATCATAGGAGTGCAATTAGTTTTGCACTCTTGTGACCCATTTTCAGTAGAGAGCTGACTGAAGTCTGCTCTCTGCTGACCTCACCAATGTCAGTCCAGGCACTGCATCATCCTGACCACAGAGTCTGGATCCGCCAGGTGCCTGGACTGACACCGGTCTCAGGCTCTCAGCGAGCCACTGAGAGCCTGAGACGGCGGCTCCGCCCCCTCCACAGCTCAGCGCTCCAATGAGCGAGGAGGGGAGAAAAGCAGAGAGCTGTGACTGACAGTCTACTGCTCTCTGCTCATGGAGCTGTGAAAACTGAGCAATTGGCGGTGTTCGATCACTCGGTTCTCAGTGTGCATGTGCAGGGGGACAGATGCAGCATTAGACCGATGCTGCATCCACCAAGGTAAGTAGAATTGGGGAAAAAGAAATCCTTTACTTCTCTTTAATGCATAAAATGGCACCTTACGCAAAAATGCCATGCCTGCCCCTCGCCTGCCATCCTCAAAAGTTGTACTGTTTTTTGGGGAAGGATGGGATGGGAGAGGTTTGGACAATGTATCAATAAAGAGCTAATAAAAAGGATACATTGGTGAAAGAGGTTTTCTGCCCTAAGCAGATTGCAAAGCATGATGGGGACAACAAGATGAGGCTAGATGTTTGATTTTGGGCCATGTGCCATAAGGCTTCATTCACACTTGTACGACTCCAAAGTTACACCAACTTTGGAGTGCAACTTTGATGCAACTTTAACGCAACTTTGGATGGGTGCAGCTTGGATATGACTTTGGCTTTCACCAGTGATAATGGACAACTGTTGCAATGTATAACATTCAGGTACGAATTTCGTGCAACTTTATGGCCCTCAAGTTGCATGGAAGTCGGACCAAAGTAGTGCATGAACTACTTTGAAGTTGCTGCAACTTTAAGTCACACATATGAATGGTTGTCATTGGAAAAAATGGGGAATGACTTGTCATGCAACTTTGATGTCCAAAGTGTGAGTGGAGCCCAAGGCTAGGTTCACACTATTGCGAATTGGATGCGTGTTTCTCCGCATCCAATTTGCACAGAAGGAGGTTGTGACCGGCTTCCTAGGGAGCTGGTTCACACATCTCTGCAGCGGCTCCGGTGCGAATTGCATAGGAGCCCTGTGCATCTTTTGGTCCGTTTCAGGTCCGAATTCAGCCCAAAATTCGGGCTGAAATCGGACCTGATACGGTGAATGGAGACGCATTGGACTCCTGCTGTGAGCAGCTGGGTGTTTTTAGTGTGAACCCAACCTTAAAGCAAGTTGAACTCATTCTAGACAAGTATAAACAACAGTTACAAATCTCACGAAAACAGATGTCACTGGACGCAGGCTGTGTACTCCAAAACAGGGTTGACTTTTTTGCTTAAGCACCCCCATGCCCAAATGCTGTAGAAAAGAATATAAAACCCTTTGGGGGAAAATGTTGGTGAATATAGTTGCCTTTATCTCTAGCTTCCAGACTGCAGGGTTTGACGTCACTAGCCTCATAGTGAGATCTCAAGGAATGGTTTTAGAACATACTAATGACAATAGGGCTACTCCGCATTCCCCAGGATCTTTCAGAAAAGTTGTTAAAAACAAATTCTTATAATATAATTACAAATTGAATCGGATATCTTTTATGAATGTATATTTAAATCATATTTCTCCCTTAATGCACAGACATTGAATGTCAGGACTTGTAGTTGTGAAAGTCCACCCTTTTTGAGTGTACCATTTGGCTGAAAAAGCTCTCTAAAACATCAGTTGTCAAGGTTTCAAGGTCTTCTGGCTAGCAGTAACTTGCCAAAAATGTAAAAAAGTGAAAATGAAGGGTCCCTTGTTCATTGTCTAGACAATGGAATTTGATCACACAGTGAATACTTTTAAAAACTGTTCCATTAATTTATTATGTCTAAGGCTTTAATATAGGTACTTGTATAGCTTATTTTGGAGACCATTCTGAATGCACAGTGCTTGATATCTTTTTTAGAACAATTTTTGCCTTGAGTGACATTCCCCTTTAAAATATTGTTTGAACTTTTCTAATCTCTTGTACAAATAAAGGTAATAGTTTGTGAAGGTACCTCAGTTATTTTGTTGGATGAAGGTGAAGAAATTATATAGAAAGTTTTCCCATGTTGAACTAGTAGTTTAAAAATTAAAAATAATGAAGAACCATTTTTTAAACTGTATTATTCTGATTTCATGGAGTCAACAGACAACACCATTTTTCAGGCATATAGTCTCTAATTACTTGTCCCAGTGAAACTTTGGTGGATTTTCTACCATTTTGTTGTAAGTGTATGCAAATATAGAAAAATTCTTGCACTGTAGTTCATACCACTTCTAAATGTTTAGCCAATGTACTCTGGGTTACATATGATCACACACGTAAACCCATAGGGCGTCTTTTTTTTTTTTTTTTTTTGTAGTTAATGTAGTTTTCCTCTCTATAGATTGTAATCATATGCATTTTAGTCTTTTTTTTTTTTTATTTAGAAACTGTGTATAATTCTTTTTTCTTTTTCATTAATTGCATTTTTGAATATATTCACTGAATCGTTGGTTTTCATTTTTTAAATTTTTTTTTTTTTTTTTATAAATCAGATTTGAATTGCAAAACATTGCCACACACAGATAGCAGTCACAAGGCATCCTGAGGCAAGCAAAATAAGATAGCATAAAAATGACATTTACAAAATCTGTACATAACCTGAGAGTTTAAAGGTTGAGTACATATAACATTACGTATATTTTAAGCCAAGAATAATTTGATCTGCTCCTTTTTAATACCATAACTGTGTTTTGCTTAAGTGATTGCTTTATAAGTGGAGAGTAACAGTCTGGTCCCAGCTGGCAGTATATGAAAATACTTGGGCAAATATTGGAACCCTTATCAGAATGACTAATCTAAAATCACACAAAGAATAATACCACCGTTTTGCCAGGTCTTCATGAATAGCCTTTAGTTTTGTTTTTTTTTTTTATGCTGGACAAGAAACACATTTATGAGAAATGGTGTGTTGAGGAACTTTTTGATACTTGCTTGGTGTTTTCTGAGAGTGATACTTAACAAAATCTTAACAAAGTACACACCAACTTGAAAACATTATAAATAGCTAGCTGCTAGGAGCCAAGTCGATTTTTATATGTGGATTAGTTAACCAAGTATGTTTTAAGTTGATTTAAGATCATATATATGTAGATCACAAAATACCTGGCACGTACAATCATTCGAAATTCCCTTTAGCTCGGAGCACAGAGCAAAAATAATATATGCCGCTTAAGCAAGATAAATATGTGCATAGCATCAGATATAATGATCATCATATTTGCGGTACAATAAACATATTACCAAGTTACAAAATTCCATGATTACACATAAGCACAAAGATTTAACCAGTCCTGTACTCTGACAAAAGAAACCTGGTCGTAGGGCTAAACAGCAGGTTCCCAGAGGTGCCTACATGTCTTTTATTAAAGCAGAACTCTATGTAGATATAAGATACATATTATTGCTGCTTACTATCATTTGAAGTGAAGTCTCCTTTTTTTTTTTTTCTTTTAAAAATAACAAACATGTTATACTTACCTGCTCTGGGAAATGGTTTTCCACAGAGCAGCCCAGATCCTCCTGTTCTCGGGTCTTTCGCCAGCTGGCGAGTGCCCCCACAGCAAGAAGCTTGCTATGGGGGCACCAAGCCGAGCCGCAACCCTGTGTGTCCATTCAAACACAGAGCCGTGGTTCGGCCCCACCTCCTCTCTCTCCTGATTGGCTAACTGACTTTTACAGCAGCAGGGGCCAATAGTGCCACTGCTGTGTGTCAGCCAATCAGGAGGGAGAGTCCCGGACAGCCGAGGCACTCGATCTCATCGCTGGATAGAGATGGGGCTCAGGTAAGTATTAAGGGGGCTGAGGGGGGCTGCTGCACACAGAAGGCTTTTTCTCTCAATGCATAGAATGCATTAAGAGAAAAAACCTTCTGCCTTTACAACCCCTTTTAATATGTCCTTTTTTTGGTCTTTTTTATATAAAGAGATGTACATATTCATTTTCTACAGTGTTTTACAAGCAACAAACAAAAATCAAACTTGAAATTCTCCTTGGTGAGCCCATTTCCCTCCCCCTCTCTATATCCAGAGCTGTATTGTTAGTAACATACCCCTTAGACATACCATACACTATACAATTTTCTTTCCCTCAAATACGGGTTAAAGATGAGAAAATTGCTCGATCCCTTCATCGACACAGTCAGTGTTGATGGGGGAATCCCTCCTGCAATGCTATTGTGTTCTGCTGGCGGGGAGCGTAGGGAGCCATTCCCACTGGCAGAATACAATGACAAAAGAAACCTGGCCACAGGGCAAAAAAATAGGTTCCCAGAGGTGCTTACATGTCTTTTACTAAAGCAGAAAAAAAACAGACAGGTTGTACTAAAGTCGATCAATGAGTCAACTTCAGTACAACCAGCCTGCACATAGATCGAAATGCAGCCGGTTCCTGTTGAACCAACCAAGCCAGCTTTTAGTGTTCTCAACCCTTTTCCACACAAGTAAATAGCTCTCTTGCTTTTTCTTTTGCTCTCTCTCGATTTATCGCTCTTTCTTTCTTTCTTTCTTTCTTTCTTTCTTTCTTTCTTTCTTTCTTTCTTTCTTTCTTTCTTTCTTTCTTTCTTTCTTTCTTTCTTTCTTTCTTTCTTTCTTTCTTTCTTTCTTTCTTTCTTTCTTTCTTTCTTTCTTTCTCACAATAAAGAAACGGCACCTAAGTACCCAATAATACATCTTTTTAATGTATACGCTCTTGAATTTGACAGGGTATCAGCCTTTTCAGTCCCAGTAGAGCAGAGCTCAGACTGGGGGAGAGAGAAGATCAATTTCCTAGTCTTCTACTTCTACGTTTGCTGTCCAGTCACAGGGTGTGAGTATAGAGGAGATCTGCAATTGTTACTGGTTTGCAGCAGAGAAAAATCATGTCTCATTCATCTGTGTATTTAGTTGTTTGGCTGACATTCAGCTTCAGTCTTGTTGAGTACCTAAGAAGTTACTCCCTACCATGTCCTTTATTGCAGTCAACTGAGCCTTTCCTACTAATAGGTTCACATTGCATAGGGATGTGGCAGCACTTTAGTATAATAGATCCAAGTGATGATTGTCATGTTGAGCTTCTCTGATTTGGTGACTGTCATTGCACTCGGGACGTTAATGTGCAAACACCACTGTGTACCCATTTTTCAGTCCATTGGCTACCTCTTTTTTGTTTTTGTATTTTCAAGTTTGGTAGTTGTGTACAGCTTTTTCTTTCTGTGTTATGGTCAGTACATTTTAAAATATTTTTGTTTTAAACCAGCTGCTTGTTATGTATGGACTTCAGTAGCTCAGGTTAAAATTGATACATCCAAGTACATGAGTAAGGAAAGTGACTCCGCCCCCTTTGTGCTTGCCCTGTTCTTAGGAAGTATACATCAGAGAGAGAGAGATGTTAAAGGCAAACAGCTTCTGCTGCACTTCCCCTATTTGTATGGAATGTTTTTTTTTTTTTTTTTGTAAAACAGATATATTTTATATAACAGAAAAAATATAAAACATTGGTTTAAAACTTCTGAACATGCAATAAAAAAATCAAATGTGGTTGAAACTGAACCAGTGTAGCTTATCTTTTCATTTAGAAATCTGGTGCTGAAGACTGAAGAAATATTCTCAAGAGGAGCTCTGATTTTTCAATAAATAGAAAAATCCTTTAACTGATCCCTATATTTATCCATTGTTTAGCATTATTATGTATTATGTGTGTACTGAAAATCAATGGAAAGACGCTGCAGTCTATTGCACGCTATACTTAAAGTATAAAATATACATCACTATTTATAACAACATTGTCGGATTTAGAGAACTCCAGTTTATGTGTCCACAAATATTCAAGCATGCAGACCTACAGCAAATGGTTTGGATTTTATGCATTACAGTTTATGATGGAAGCTGCTGTGGTTTCGGCAAGTTATATTCATGCTGGGTTGGTGGACTTGTGTTGCAATTTATATTACTAAAATTTATTTTATTAATGTTTACTGGGACAACATTAGGTGTTTTCAACTTTAAACATAATTTTGTGGCAAATGATCCAAATCCTGTGGTATAAAGTGGAATTTAGGGCAGATTTTGAGTTAGTCTGCCCCTAGTTTGAACTTTTTAAGAATCATTTTGCATTTACCACTATGCATTAACTCTTTATAAATTCTTTAACATTATCTACTGCATAGATTATCATGCCGCTTATGGCAGATACCATCCCTCCTGTTTCATCTCTGATGCACCCTTTTACATTAAAACAAATAAAAAAGGGAACCCCCCAAAGGGTAGATCTGCCCTCTTGGACTTTTGAAAGTACCATGTGATGTGACGTTATTGAGTACATGTATCAGAGCATTCTTATGTCAGCCAAACCTCTGAAACCTCTTTAGTACAGTGAGTTGGAACACCCCCCCCCCCCCCCCATGCCAAACCACAGTCTCGGTATGCCATTAAAGCCAGTATTGGCTGAAGGCCAAAATATGATTAAATGGTCATGTATTCACACTTTGGCTAGTTAAAAGACCACTGATGTGGACAAATATTGTAGTTGGGTAGCGTTTTGCAATTGATGGATAAAACAATAAAATATAATTGCATTTTTTTGAATCATGCACTTTTTTTTATATATATATATATTTTTATGTGCAGATTGAGTTTTCAAAAAAAAAAAAAAGGGGGGAGGGACAGTTACAGTTGGGACAAACTGCTTTAACAGTTACAGTGTAATGGCAAAAACAAATAAACCATGAGAGTAAAAGGGACTGTTGTAAGTGCATCTGGCAGCTTTTTTTGCTTGTCCCAGCCCCCCATCAGTAACACTTTTCCAGGACAATTTGGTTTGCAATTGTAAATGCAGATCAAAATATAAAGGCATGTGAATACGTAATCTGTACAATTATCTTATTATAATGGACCTTGCATCAAAATGCAAGGTCAGCTTATTGTTTAGACCTAACATGTTACACACAAAAACTCCACATGATCGCAGAATACATATATTCTTACCTTATACCCTGGCTGTTGCCTGCAGCACCTAGGCAAGGTGTACATCATGAGGCTTCTGGCAGAGGTGAGAATCTCAGATTTTATAAGTCACTCCTGCACTACGCTAGAGTTGGCATCTTCAGAATTCCTAAAATTTCTTAGAAAGTCCTGTGACACCACCATTGCCTAGGCAATGCAAATGAAAGCTAAGGTATTTTTTAACTTGTGTCTTAAGGTGTGGGTTTTTTTTGCAGAGGGTGGAGGTCCAATAACATCTGATCTGTTTTGAAGTTTGATTGAACGTTCTATTTAAATTGGCTAAAAAATCACCAGGTGCATGAAAACAAAATATGTGCAAAGTTACAGTTGGTTTTCTTTTTATCATGCTCAGAAAAAAAAAAATAGTCCCATTTAAAGTGCAGGCCAAGCCGGATGGGAATGGGACTATTTTTTACACAATTTTTGCGGATTATCATATTGTCATTTGCACACTTTAGACTTCATCGTCGTATATTGCACAATTTTTAGGATCATCTATTTATGTATTTGCACATTTTATGCACTTTATTCATGAGCATTGTTTGTTATCATATTATATCTAGGATCATGTTATTTTCATTTCCATTTATGCAATTGCTGATTTGCACAGTGACTGATATTGGATGCACTTGATTATTGATATTGGATGCACTTTATTAGTAATTACTTGGATGAACTTTATTAATATATGTTAGATTTAGTAAGCGTCATTTCTTCAGTGTTGTCACAAAGATATAATAAAATATTTACAAAAATGTGAGGGGTGTACTCACTTTTGTGAGATGCTGTGTATGATGTTGTATTCTTTTAATATATTGAGAATATGTTAGGACAGGATGCCCTTTATTTGCTCACATTATTCTGCTGACCTAAATAAACAGTTATATATTTTATCACTATTGGAAAATAGACAGGATTATTAAATTCTTCCCTCCCCCAACATGACAGTATGCAAGCCTGGCTAGTGGCCTCTCAGGTATGAGCCCTGCATCTGAGCAGAAGAGGAAGAAGTTATTTGCTCCCCATACCTGTAAGAAGGGCATATTTGGACTCTGATGGATACGCAGAGGCATGATGGAGCACGACAAAGATTAGTATTTGCAGGTGGGGAGTGAGCTTTCAAGAACACCTTTGAAAGTTGCCCTTCATATGCAATGTGACAGATGCTCTTTAACTCCAAAGCAATTCAGAGAAACAATGCAGTCAAGTCAGCATACCACAGTAATCAGTTCTAGTGATTTTTTTTTAACTGCAGCAAAATATTTTCTTCCCAGGGAACCCGTTGACATACCATGACTTATTTTACACTACGTTGTACAATTAGGTGACTGTCATAAGAGATGTAACATGGCTGCCTTCTTAAAATGCTGGCTGTCTAGCAGTGTCTGGTTTGGAATGTTTCAGTCACCTTCTCGAAACAAGCATGCTGTAAATGAGTAGTCAAGAGTCAAAGCTAGTTGCTTCTATACTCACTCTGGGTTAGCAACCTAGCATTGAAGCTGAGATCAGAAGGATAGCCAGGGGGCTAGAGTTTAGCATTTAGTAGTGTCAACCGTACACTAATCTCTCATGACAGTGTCCTTTAAAGCTAAGCATGGGTATCACACTCTAAGTGCTCAATTTCTCATAGAAAACAATTAAGAATCCATAAGCAGCGAAGAGATACCATAACTAAGCAGAAAGATAAGGAAAATCACAGCTGTGCTGAGCATAAAGGTTGACCTGCTATTATCGCTCAGCTTTACAAGGTCTTCAACTTGTGGAGCCCACCAAAACTGATAAACCATTGGTAATCAATGCTTTATCCTGTATAGGTCACATAAGTGGAGACATTAGGTAATTTCAGTGCAGCTTTGCAAATATTCTACAGTAATGTTAAAGTGGAGCTTCACCAAAAGAGGAAGTTCTGCTTTAAGTCCTTCTCCCTCCCTCCCTCTGCCACATTTGCCAGGTAATTTTTTTCAGGTTGCAGTGAGTACCTAGTTTTGACAGGTACCTAGTCCCGATTCCTTCTTTGCAGTCTTCTGGGACACATCACAGGTCTCAGAGGACTGGGGTACCATTCACAAAGCGCAGCACAACTCGCACATGCCCAGTGGAAAGCTGACTGTGAAGCCGCAAGCAGCATCAGCCAGCTGCCCACAGTTACGTTTCCAGCAATGGGAACCCAAAGGCTAGTGAAAAACTAGCCCAGCTGAGGATGGCGCTGGATCCTTGCATGGGTAAGTATCCTGTTATTAAATATCAGCAGCTACAGGATTTGTAGAGCCACTTTTACTAGATAAACATGGGAATTCAGTTTTGGGTATATATTTTTGTTATAAGAAAAGACAATTTATACGTGGTGAAGACCTCTTGTGTATCTTCCTAGCATGTAATAATCATAAGAGAAGGAAAGGGGAGGGGGACAAGAGCAAGTGGGTATAGGTGGTTTGATCAGTCCAATACTGATCGAATCCTGGCCATGCACCTGTAGGGTGTAATTGCTGTAACCAATTCAATAGCATATATTGGTGGGGTGGGGAGCAGGGAGGAGGGAAGGGGTCTACGGTATAGATTTACCGGTGGGAAAAAGTGGTTACCTTAGCAATTAATGGTCAGTACATATGCAGGTGGTATAAAAGGTAGCAATTTATTGATTCATTATAAAAACACCTGGGTGATGTGAACATACAGATAAACAGTTATTGCACTATGGGATACATAACACTCCTAATCAAGGTGGCATAAGAATGGACTAACTAACACGACGAACAGAACACACACAGAACATATAACGGCATAGACACTGTCCGGACTTATTATATGCTGCTCGGTGGCCAAACGATCAGATTCGGTTGTGGCATAAGTGGGTGTTACCCAGTGGGAGATTTAATGGGATGTGCTGCCGAGAAGCATATAAGTGGAGCGGGGAGAGGGGAGGGGACCCGGGAGATGGAAATTGGATATGTATCAAGGGGATGACTGGGCTGGACTTGGCAGTTCAAGGTACCTGTGAGGTAGTAAACCGACTTGATGCTGAATAGCAATGAAGCTGTAAGTCTATGTACAGTGAAATTCCCTCATGCAGTGTGGGCAGTGGTGATAGTCCAAGTAGGTAATGGGACTGATTATACACTGTGATCAGCAGGCTTCAAGGCTATTCATAAAGTGCAGTCAGTGGCAGTATAAGATGCTCCAATAAACATGTGGTATATACAGGACTGTATGATGTCCTCAACTATTAGTGTCCTCAACTATTAGTGAGTTATTGGTGCTCGTACCTTCACCTCCACAGAGATTCCTGGAGGTTATTTCACAGGCCGTGCTGGAGGTGGTTTACAGGGTCCGGAAGGTTGTCGGGCCGGTATTGTGGCTGCAGCCGTAAGCCTCCTTGGAGATATCCGATCGGGTCCTGTAGAGGGAAAAAGCCCTTGCTGTGTGCTGATAACCGGGGCAGCTCCAGGTGCCGTCAGCTAATGCGGTGGGCTACATGGTGCTTCGCTGCTGTGCGGCTCCCCACTCTCCGTCCGCTCGATAGACAGCGCTGATGCCGGTGATTATGTCAACGCCTTTCGCTATTGCGTGGTAGCGTAGCTTCTTCCTGGACGTTTGATTGGAGAAGCCCCGCAAGCAGCATCAGCCAGCTGCCCACAGTTACGTTTCCAGCAATGGGAACCCAAAGGCTAGTGAAAAACTAGCCCAGCTGAGGATGGCGCTGGATCCCTGCATGGGTAAGTATCCTGTTATTAAATATCAGCAGCTACAGGATTTGTAGAGCCACTTTTACTAGATAAACATGGGAATTCAGTTTTGGGTATATATTTTTGTTATAAGAAAAGACAATTTATACATGGTGAAGACCTCTTGTGTATCTTCCTAGCATGTTGACATTCTGCTATCATCTCCAACTTTGGCTCTGTCAGCATTTTGGTGTATTCATCTGTAGAACTGGCCACATTGGGTTATAACTTAGTGTTAACTATGTAATCGCAATGAGGCGTCAGATTCGAGCGTACATGGCAGCCCAAATCTAAACACACGCTCATGATCAAATTAATGCATTTCATCTGTCTACAGCTAATAACAATCTGTCATGCTATCTATCTGAGCAGGGGCATAAACAGTTTATTTTGTGTTTGGACTAACTTCCTGGAGGTAGTTAATGTGACACGCAGTTTGTCTAAAATGAGCAAAACCAGATCAACGCTCAAGATGTTTTCCTGATAACTAAAAAAAATTGTGTCTACAATCTGTGCTAAATGACCAATCTCAGATTATTTCCAGCTTGTCCAAGAATAAAATAGACATTTAAAGTATAACTCTGCCTTTCTGCAACAGTGATAGCAACAATAAAAATAATCAAGTTACAATATATTATACATCGAAAATACTGTATATTTGCTTTTGGTTGTACACGCTTTTTGATGTATCTGTGTTATCAATTGTTCTGTTTATGGGATTACTCAGTAGACCATTGTATATGACTTTAGGTGGCTGTAGACAGAACCTGGTAGTAACAAACCAAATCAGAATATTTCCAGTTGTATGGATACTTGAAGAGTAACTAAAGTTCATTTTGTAGCTTTTTTATAATCTGCTTGAATATTGTTATGAATGA
Organism: Lithobates clamitans; assembly: GCA_037952925.1. Taxonomy (NCBI): domain Eukaryota; kingdom Metazoa; phylum Chordata; class Amphibia; order Anura; family Ranidae; genus Lithobates; species Lithobates clamitans. Next base: position 3,058,560 of record JBBGZY010000761.1, read on the forward strand.
GCGTTAAAGCTTAACTTTAGCCAATTTAGTTATTTTAGTTTTTTTAAAGAATTGGGGAGAGGTAAAAATTCTGTTGGGTTTTTATTCCTGTCTGTGACCCTATTAGGGATATCCAAAGAAATATTCCCAATGCGCATGTTCCTGAAAAAGGCTGTTTAGGTAAGTGGGCGCTGCAGTGACCAACTGCTGGAAATCTAAGCCACTCAAAACAATGGATGTGTCACCAGCACACCAGGGATTTCCAAAAAGGGTCCAATGCTTTATTTGACCATCACACTACAGCAAAAAAACAGCGTGCGCCATATTAATGCACATAGAATACACATTTGATGTTCAATAAAGATTTATAGGGAGCTGTAAAACTTTTTTTTTATTTATAATCTAATTTAAATTGCTCTTAAACTTTTTTTCTTTTTTTTTTTTTTTGTCACTTTGTGACTGACACAGCACCAGTCAGGGCTGACAGACACACTCACACTGTAGACAGCATACATCAGCAGAGTAATAGAAGCCCCTCCTAAAGATCTTTCTCTGCAGATGCCAAAGAACAGGGATAATCATGTGACCACACAACAACGCTGCAGAAATAAAGTACTTGGAGGATTTTTTTTTTAACCACTTCAATACTGGGCATTTTCACCCCCTTCCTGCCCAGGTCAGTTTTCAGCTTTCAGCTCTGTAACATTTTGAATGACAATTGTGCGGCCATGCAACTCTGTACCCAAATGAAATTTTTATCCCACAAATAGAGCTTTCTTTTGGTGGTATTTGATCACCTCTGCGGTTTTTAATTTTTGCGCTATAAACAAAAAAAAAGCGACCAGTTTGAAAAAAACACTATTTTTTTACTTTTTGCTTTAATAAATATCCCAATTTAAAAAAAAAAAAAAAAAAACAACAATTTTTTTCCTCAGTTTAGGCCAATATGCATTCTTCTACATTTATACGTATATTGATATATATATATATATATATTAGCGCAAAATTTATAGTGTCTACAAAATAGGGAATAGATTTATGGCATTGTTTTATTTTATTTCTGTTTATTAATTTTTATGCAACATACAAACATTGAGATGTGCCCTCATGACACTATCTCTACTTGGCCTAACATGGCCAAGAAGCATCTTACTAACATTTCAACTCTCTATTACAACATCCAGAAAACCCAACCCTCCCCTCCCCCCTGCCTTGAAGTCACAGCTCATTTTAAGAAGTTCATTCCTTGTTCCTGGATCCTGCGAATACATCAGAGGTCAGCAACACAACTCACCTCTGATTATTGGGATCTCATCATAGAGGGTTTATGAGGGTTTCACCTTACATAAGTCATCACAATTGCTTTTCCAACATGTCTTAATAATCTCTTATATTTATATATCTCAACATTTCTTACCCCTCCCTTTTTAGACTACAGTTTCCTCGGATTTGTACCATGCCTGCCAGACTTTGTCAAATTTTTTTCCGCAACCTCTGGCCACATATGTCGCCTTGTAATGTGGCATCATGGAGTTAACCAGGCCTTTCCAGTACGCCAAACTCGGAGCCCCTGGTTTTTTCCAGTTGAGCAGTATGGCTTTCCTCCAATAAAATAGTAATATGTTTAGTAGAGTTCTTAATGCCTTTGATGACACCACATCGTCCACCAAGCCCAACAGACACACCCTCACTGTCATCAGTATAGGTACCATCAGGAGGTCCAATATACGGGAAGTGATTTCCGACCAATATTGTTGGATCTGCGGACACAGCCAGAAAATGTGGTCAGCATCAGCAGGCGAGTGTGAGCGTCTCCAACACTCCACTGAGGGCGTATTAAAGATCTTGGCTATCCTATCCGGGGTATAGTAACTCCTATGTTGGAATTTCAATTGTATTAATCGGTCTCTTGCGGAAACTAGATGTTTAAATGGCTGTGTCCAAAGGTCATCCCAATCCTCCCCCTGTATACCCGGGACCTCCACCTCCCACCTTTCTCTACACCTGCAGAATGCACGAGGCGTCTTTTTGAAAAATTCTTTATAGGTCACTGAGAGTATTTTAGCTAGGTTTTCTTCTGTCAGTAACGTTTCCAAGTCAGACGGCAGAGATTCCACCGTCATTTCTTTAAACTGCGTCTGAAATGCATGCCTAAGTTGAATAAAGCTGAAAAAGTATGAATTCGTAAGTTCATGTTTTGTTTGAAGCTGTGGAAAAGTTAACAGTTCTCCAAAGAATGTGACGTCTTTTAGTGTTTTTATTCCTTTTATTGCCCAGATTGATGGGTCAGGCAGGTTGTAAAAATGAGAGAGTCTGGGGTTCATCTATATCGGGGCCGAAGAGGATACTCCCTTGTAACTTGGACATGCCAATTTCACCGCTGCCTCCCAAGCCTTTATGGTGGATTTCATGGATTCTGTCAATGGTAACTCTGCTTTGATTCCCCTAAATAATGCAAAGCGTAGGCTCTCATATGACCCCAGGTGAGATGCCTCCAGTACCGTAGCCGTGTCCCCATCATCCGCTAGTAACCACCTACGAACATACACCATCTGGCCTGCCAGATAATATTTCTGCCAGTCTGGGACTGCCAAGCCCCCCTGGTCCCCAGGTTCCTTTAATACTGCAATGCCTACTCTTGGGGGTTTAGGTGCCCACAGAAAGGAGGTGACTATGCTATCTATTCTCTTAAAATATGATTTCGGTACCCAAGTGGGGGCATGTCGTAAAAAATACAATATCACTGGGAGAAGTTTAATTTTAAGCAGACTAATCCTGCCTATTAAGGATAATGCTAATTTTGTCCATGCCTGTGTTTTTTTCTTAAGTAGTGTTAGTAGTGGAAGCAGATTAAGGGGAATATAGTCATGGACATTCGCCGTGATTGTGACTCCTAGATATTTAAGGGACGTGACCCATTGAAGTGGCAGATTGGGAACCGCTAGTTCTTTGGCTCTGATATCTATGAGGAGAACAGAAGACTTACCCCAATTTACCCTCAACCTGGAATACTTCACAAATGTTTCAAAAATACCCAGCGCTGATCGCAAGGAATCTCCCGGGTCACTAAGAAATAAAAGCATATCGTCAGCGTATAAGGCAAGTCATTCCTTTATCGTACCTATTTTAATAGCCTGTATCTCCCCTGACGACCTTAGTGCAACCGCAAGCGGTTCCATGGCTAGGGCAAACAGGAAGGGGGAAAGTGGGCATGCCTGTCTGGTAACCCTTCTAAACTCAAAGAAATCAGATATGAAAGACCCCATACGGACTGCCACCCTCGGGTGTCTATATAACATAGAGATCCATTTCCTGAATTGAGGCCCATAGTCCATGGACTCCAGGACCTAGAACATATACCCCCAGTCAACCGAGTCAGAGGCTTTCTCGATATCTATCGAGACCACTATTCTAGTCCTGGAGTCCGATGGCTCAATTTGCAGGTGAGTCAAGAGTCTCCTCAAGTTAGTATCTGTAGATTTGCCCGGCATAAACCCTGTTTGGTCTGTTGACTATGGAAGGTATGACGTTAGCTAGTCTGAGTCCTAGGACTTTTGTTAGTATCTTTAAGTCCATGTTAAGGAGGGCTATGGGATGGTAAGACACACTCCACCGGGTCCTTACCTGGTTTGAGCAGAAGGATCATATATGCCTCCAACATGGAGTCGGGTAAAGTGTTGTGCTCGTGACAGTGTTCCAGCAGTAAATTCAGCCTAGTAGCTAGAATTTCCACATTAGATTTGTAGAAGTCCGCTGGAAGACCATTAGGTCCTTATGAGGATGGAAAGCAAATATTGCTCTCTGAATTTCCTTCACTGTGATTTTAGCGTCCAAGTCCTTCTTGTCACCCTCCGTCAACCTCAGAAGCCGGAGAGCTCCCAACAGTAAATCCAAGTCGGCTACGTCATAATGTGGGATAGGAGAGTATAATGTTGAAAAAAACCTAACAAATTCTTGCATAATAATTGCTGGGTCCATGAGAGTTGCACCCCCACTATCTCTAATCAGGGGAATGTTAGTGATTGGTTGATAATCAGCCACCAACATTGCCAGAAGTTTCCCATTCTTGTCCCTCTCAGCAAATATAGTATGTGACTGTTTTGTCCTTTCCGAGTGAGTCAGTCCTGCTATATGCAGTGATAAGAGGCCTCATAAAAAGTCATATGAGGCCCCAGTAGGGGATCTCGCATAAGCCTCCACACTCTCCCTCTCTCTCTGCTGCAGCAGCCTGAGTTCTTCGTTGTTATTTGAGCGGGCTGCTTTAATTGCTGAAATGCATTCCCCTCTCACCACAGCCTTAAATGCGTCCCACACCACCGGAGGACCCGTGGAGTCTGCATTCTCGGCCCAATATTTGCTTATGGATTCCTCCAGCTGTGTTGAAACCTGGTCATGCTGCAACCAACCCTGGGATAATCTCCACCCCCCCTCTCTGTGCCCCCGACACAAAAGTTAATATGATAGACAGAGGGTTGTGATCTGATATCCCCCCAGCCAAGTATGATATTTCCGTCACAAAAGGTAGCAATAAGTCATTTCCAAATACCAGATCTTTTCTTGCTGAGGATCTGTGAGTCATGGACACATGGGAAAAGCATCTATCTGTGGGATGCTTCCATCTCCATATCTCTGTTAAACCAGTCACAGAAGCCCAGCTATTCAATTCAGAGGAACCTATCCTGTGCGGGTTGGGGGGAGTCCAACGCCGAGTCCAAGACAGCGTTGAAGTCCCCCATCATTACCACTGGAAGGTGCATACAGTGAGCTATCTGAACTAGCAAATCGTATAACAGTTGTATCTTAAATGGTGGAGGCACATAAACATTTACCAACAATAATCTCTTGTGGCAAATGTCCAATTTTACCGCCACATACCTGCCCTCCGGATCTGAGATCACCTGGTGGAGTGTACAAGGAATGGATTTACTGATAAGTACAGAAACACCCCTTGCAAGAGTAGAGTATGTTGCATTTAGGGCCCTCTGCACCTATGTTTTTTTTAAGCGCTAGAACCTTGCCTCCATCCAGGTGAGTCTCCTGAAGGAAGACAATATGTGGCTTAGTCTGTTTAAGGTACTGGAATATTGAGGCCCTCTTAACTTTGTGGTTCAGACCCCTAACATTCCAGGACACTATCCAAACTTTTTCAGCCATAATCATCAAGTATAGTAATGTGATCCTTTTTAATATCAATGTTTGCATTGTGTCCCCTACATGGACATTATATGTAGAATTCCCAGAACAAACATTACAAGTAAATATTACCATTGGTTGAGCTGTGACTTCAAAAACTCCCTCCCCTGCTATTATACCAGAACCGGTCCCAGAAAAATTGGGAAAAACAAGCTGGTATGTAGCTTAGTCCCTGAACAAAACAAAAATTGTGGTGGCTCCCCACCGTGTTGATCGAAAGTTCGGCAGTTCTATAGCTGAAATTTGCATATCTTCTTCACGTTCTTGCCACTTGAAAATGGAGCAAGTGTTAGTGGAGGGAAAAAAAAAAATATATATATATATATATATATATATATATATATATATATATATATATATATATATATATATATATATATAACTCAGGGTGATAATCCCGCAGCACAGCAGAGGTGGTTATCCCTTTCCGTAAAACCCAAGGGATGTAGCTCAATCCTAAAAAGCGTATCCCCAATACCAATACAACTTTAGGCAAAATTCCATGAGTGTCATTTTGTCCCTCCTTTGTCAGGATATCACTTCCCTCTTGCTCCTAGGCTCACAGGTCTGTATATGCTTGGGGATTAGCTGATCCTCCGGCTGTCTCTCCCCTTTCATTCCTGAAGACATGTTTACAGCCCTGATACAGGTTAAGTGATGGCGATTTGATAGAACATGTAGAAAAGTCAAATGCCTGAGCAGATTGATTCAATAACGACAACAAAAAAGACTAAAAAAACTAGGGGGCGATCAAGGGGTTAAATGTGTTACCTAGGGAGTGATTCTAACTGTGGGGGATGGGACTGACAAGAGGAGGAGACCGATCGGTGTTTCTATATACTAGGAACACACGATCTGTCTCATCTCCCCTCACAGGATGTGGATCTGTGTGTTTACACACACACAGATGCACATTCCTGCTCTGTCACGAGCGATCGCGGGCCGCCGGGCATACGCATCGGCTCCTTAGAGACGCGGCGGGCACGCGCGCCCCCCCCCCCCTATACCGCCGGGAAGCCAAAATTGTCATATGACGCCTGCCCAGAATGGGAGATTCCATCTGCGGGTGTCATCTGACAATTGGCAGTATTGAAGTAATTCATGAACAAAATACAGTGGCATGTGAATGAATGGCAAGTAACACGTCTCTGTTTAGTTTAAATATGCAGTGCCCTCCGCTCTGCTTGTGCCTCAACCTGCTGTTCCAGGCCTTGAGTCTTTTAGGGCTTCTGCTGCTCCAAAGACCTTTCTGCTACACCTGCTGTTTGATTCCTTCCAATGTATGGAATTAAACACCCGGCTGTGTCCTGGGCCCCACCTGAGAGGATAGCAGAGCTTTTCCAATTTAAGAGAGAATTTGTAACACAAAGGCCTATTCCTGTAGCTCTTACCCTCCACCCTGTATTGGTGGGTGACTTTAATCCGTTAGTCTTAGTTAGTGTCTAAATAGGTGGATTCTTTAAAGACTCTCCACTACTGTGGTTGGTCCTAGTTTCATAGAACATATGGAACAAATGTCCAGAGCATTGTTCTTCAGTTGTGATGGCTTATTACAACCATCTAAACTAAGCTTGTGTCTTGCATAGGACTGGTGTTTGTACAGATACACAGAACAATCTGGCTGCATGAATGGGATGCTAACTTGACATCCAATAAGTTTCTGACTCACCTTCAATGGGCATCGCCTGTTCAGTCCAGACTTTGGCCATCCATAACATTGGTAATCACGGGGTCAGAATGTGCTTCCACCTTAATGCAGAAGGTCCAAAGGGGCGTCAAAGGAGGTCCAACCCTCTCCTACATCTACTTCAGCTGTAGGTACCCTTAGAGCCTGACTCCCACTCACCTGCAGAGCTGAAAGCCAAAGGTCATACCTGTTTCCCATAATCAGGAAGTTATGTTGTTCAACCCATTTTGGTGGGATTTTGGTTCTCTGTCTTATGCTGGTTCTGGTGGTTTTCTCCTTGTCCTGGTCTTCAGGATCAAGTTAAATATCTGTGACTCACCTTTGCAGACAGTTCCTACCTCCTTTTTTGTGTCCCTCAATGGACTTCAAGAAAAAGATTTTATAATTACAAACATCGTATACAGCCTGACTGCAAAACAAGTGTAAAACTTGAGGCTTCAATTGGGCTTTGAAGCTTATATGAGGTTTTAGTGATTGAATTTAGATCTACTTTCCTATTAGGAAATCAGTCTGCTTAAACAATACAGAGTTCTGCTAAGTATAATTTTGAAAAAGATATGGTTTGAATGTACTCAGGTTTAACCCACTGCGTATTTTCAATCTTCTCTTCAAAGAATTTAAAAAATATTTTTTTTAAAATAAACCTTAAACTCCTTTGACTAACTAATATGTCCTAATCCACAGGTATAACTAATGATTAAGACCCCATGGAAAATGCTAAACAAAGATTGTGCTAAAGCAATTGCTATATCCTTGGTCCTTCAAACTCTGACCCCGATGTATTTTTAGAAGAGAAAATATGTACATAATTTTAAGCACATGTAAATCAAATTAATAAATTATTAGTGCATTTTGCTTGTCATTTCTGTGTGGGCTAATCATGATAGGTCATTATTTAAGCATTATGTAATTTCACAACTTGTATGAACAGCTGCAAGTACTTTGCGGCGAGAGATTTGTTCCTACAAATCATAGTAGAACACACTCTATTCCACAGCAGTGTTTTTACAACATTATTTTATTGCAAGTATAAAATATATATAATTTTAGTTTAGCATACAAATAGGCTTTAAACACACACACATGTGTTGAGCACCCAAGCTATATAACTTACTCACATAACATCCACCTACTTGTTTTAGTTAGCCAGTGCTTCACCATGGTGGCATCGTGGTGTTTAATTGTAATTTTGTTCTCAAGTTAGAGTGCCATCATATAATGGCTTTGTGTTTTAGATTTCTTACAAACATCTGTAAATGGCAGCTGATCATAAGTTACTAATTTATGTAAAAACATTTTATGCATATTTATGTAAATGTTTCAGGAGCTTGTCAGGAGTCAATATATATAAATTGATGAGTGAAAATTTTGTGACCTCAAGCCCTTGAAGCTGAACTTCAGGGACAAGAACATTATTGGCTCCTGTCTAAATTGTCCCTAGTATGTATGTACGAATGTGAGTTAGGGACCTTAAATTCTAAGCTCCATGAGGACAGGGACTGATGTGAATGTATAATATATATGTAAAGCACTGTGCAAATTGATGTCGCTGTATAATTACCTGCAATAAATAAATAAAATACTGCATACCTGTCCGACACCAAGCCATAGCTTGGGCATTGTTTATAGACCCTCTCTACCCAACACCCTACTCTGCATAACGCTACCTCTTATTCACTCTGCTAAATAGCCCCTTTGCCAGACCACCTCTGTCTATGGACCCCTCCTCCTGGCTCCATTGTATGAACCACTGTTTGATCCCCTGTGATAGTCTGACAGGGCCTAAAGCCTAGTACACACGATCAGAATTTCGTACGAAAAATAACACTTTCAAAGTAATCGTCTGATAAGATGATCGTTAGTACACAGCTTTCGAGAGCCGATCATGACAGTTCATCCAAAATCATCCGAAGGGACAAGCACAAACTTTTTTCTCATCTGAAACCAGATTGTACGATTTTCATTTAATCAGTACAGTTTTAATCCGAAAATACAGTACAATACATTTATCTCACCTTTTGAGGTTGTATTCAGTTATACATAAATTTTCATATGTTGAGTATCCTCTTAATTTTCAATATGAAAACTAGAATTAAAAAAATTTTTTTACAGGGTGCCTTGACTGGAAAAAGGTTAAGAAAACGGTGCATTAGACACATTTGTGTATGCAGAGTGTGGAAGCAGAGGAGTATGCTAACCTACTTGTCAATGGAAGTCTTGCATAATGGAGCTCGCAATTGTGAGAGATTAATATATTTAGGGAAATGTGAAATTTTGTTATGGCCCACCCAAATAAGACCAAAATCAGTAAAATGAAGAGAGTATCAATTATAGAGACGTGTTGAACTAAAATATGATTTCACAGTGTTTTAGCACATAGTGTGTATGTGTGTGTATATAGGCAGAACAGTGGCTAAATGGTTAGCACTCCTGCCTAGCAATACTAGGGTTGTCAGTTCAAATCCCAACCACAGCACTCCCTGCAACTGTACAAGTTTCCTCTGGGTACACTGGTTTCCTTCCACACTCCAAAGACATGCTTGTAGGTTAATTGGCTCCTGTCTAAATTGACCCTAGTATGTGTGTATATGTATATATATATATATATATATATATATATATATATATATATATATATTTGTATATATATATATATGTATATGTATATATATATATATATATGTATGTGTATATATATATATATATAGAATGTGAGCTAGGAACCTTAGATTGTAAGCTACTTGCAGTCAAGGACTGATGCAAATGTATAATATATAAGCAAAGCGCTGTGTAAATTGACAGACAGTGCTTAACAACTACCTGAAATGGAAAAAAAATATATATATATAGTGGTGTAGGGGGTAGCACTTTCACCTAGCAGTAAGAAGGGTCGCTGGTTCAAATCCCAACCACGACACCACCTGCCTGGAGTTTGCATGTTCTCCCTGTGCCTGCATGGGTTTGGTTAATTGGATCCTGTCTAAATTGTCCCTAGTATGTATGAATGTGAGTTAGGGACCTTAGATTGTAAGCTCCTTGAGGGTAGGGACTGATGTGAATGTATAATGTATATGTAAAAGCGCTGCGTAAATTGACGGCACTATATAAGTAACTGAAATAAATTTAAAAAAAAAAAAATATATATACCGTATATACTCGAGTATAAGTCGAATTTTTCAGCACATTTTTTTGTGCTGAAAGTGCCCCCCTCGACTTATACTCGAGTCAAGCACTTTTCTGCAGCAAAAAATTTCATTTTCCGAACCGATTTTGGGGCCCCGTATCTCAGGGCCACTTGGTGCTAGGAACCCCAAATTTGGTATGCAAACCCAGTGGAACTGGTTCCACAACATATCCAAAGATGAAGTTCCTAGCACTAAGTGGCCCTGAGATACGGGGCCCCAAAATCGGTTCGGAAAATGTCATTCTCTGCTGAAGAAAAGTGCTTGACATTTTCTGAACCGACCTTGGGGCCCCATATCTCAGGGCCACTTGGTGCTAGGAACCCCAAATTTGGTGTGCAAACCCATTGGAACTGGTACCATAACATATCCAAGGCTGGGGTTCCTAGCACTAAGTGGCCCTGAGATACGGGGCCCCAAAACTGATTCAGAAAATGTCATTTTCTGCTGCAGAAAAGTGCTTGACATTTTCTGAACTGATGTTTGGGGCCCTGTATCTCGGGGCCACTTGGTGCTAGAAACCCCAGCTTTTGAAATTTTATGGTGCTAGTTCCACTGGGTTTGCACACTAAATTTGGGGTTCCTAGCACTAAGTGGCCCCCGAGATACAGGGCCCCAAATTTGGTCAACTGTGTCCATCTGCAGCAATGTCATTTCAGGACCATTTGGGTTCAGAGACCCCAAATTTTGGCTGCAGCTAGGGGGCATCTAGGAACCCTTAACTACCTAGTTTGAAGTTCAGGGGACCTATGGCTGCAAATGGGCACAGTGAGGCATGCAAATGGGCACAGTGATGCTGCAAATGGGCATTGTTGACCCTCTTTTCCACTTACAGTAGCTGTGCATTTCTCACCCTCGTCTTATACTCGGGTCAATAAGTTTTTCCCATTTTTTTTGCAGTAAATTAGGGCCTCGACTTATACTCGGAACGACTTATACTCGAGTATATAATATATATATATATATATATATATATATATATATATACACATAAAATGTGTGTGTGTATATACACATGTTATATATAGGTAGAATATATAACATGTTGAGGTTTACCAGTCTATAAAGCTGCTAGTTCTATTGCAATCTGTAAAATACAAACAGCAGTGTTTCACTGTCTAGTGTTGAAACATTTTTCTTCCCACTAAGATGTGTAATTAATCAAACAGTGGTATCCTAATGAGCAGTGGCAGTATTGAGATAATTTGGATACATTTAGCTGCCAGTCATTCAAACTAACTTGGGGGAAAAAAATGTTGCTTATGTTTTGCTATGCAAAGGTTAAGGAGTTAAAATGAATTAAGTAAAGTTGGTGCAGCCGTAATTACACGTCAATCACAATAGCTCTGTAAATTACTTGTGATTGCTGCATCAAAAGGCAAATGGCGCATTTAATTATGCAGCTACTTTCTAGGGGGATTTCTAAGAAGAAAAGCATTTAGGATAAGTTACCCATTTTAAAAGTTTGCCTTTGTGTTTTGGACTGTGCTTTTTATTTGATTTATTTTTTGCTAGGTGACTTGTGTTCTCCCTAGTATACTGTTTAAATGCCTTTTCAGGGTAAACAGTTTTATACATATTTTTCCTTTAGTACTGTCAGAATTGAGAGTGTAGATTTTAAACCTTTTTTTTCCAGTTATATATGAAATTTTACAATGTCATTTTTGCGTTTTTTTTAGTGAGCAGATGGAGAACTTTGCACATTTTCCTCTTCTTCCTTACGACCTGTTGTGAAAAAGACTATTTACAGAGCTCAAATCTGGAAGCTAAAATGTACACACACACAGAAGATACTTGTGCAGTCTAATGCCCCGTACACACGATCGGATTTTCCGACAACAAATGTTGGATGTGAGCTTGTTGGCTGAAAGTCCAGCCGTGTGTATGCTCCATCGAACATTTGTTACAAGGGCAGTGTCTTATCTCCCTGATTCTCTCTCCTTTGTCCCTCATCAGCCTGTGAACTGCAGCACCGTAAAGCTTCTGTCAGCTTTCTTCTCTAATTGAGCCAATACATACAATCAAGGCTGGAAATGTACCTATTTTAATTTAAAAAGTGACATCTAGTTTTTAAGACCAAGGGGAGGGGAGAGTTTCCAATATTGAAATGACAGCTTTGGGCTAAACAAAATGGTGGCCTCCAGCAAACAGAAATAGGAGAAATGGTGGAGGCAATTTACAGCACACACTAATTTTGGTAGCATAGGTATTAATGTGGTATATTTGCTTTTTTGTTAAAGAACATTAATTGTTATCAAACTGTTATGGGTAAAGTTCCACTTTTAAAGGGTTACTAAACCCTCGTGTTTTTTTTTTTCTTTAATAACAAACATGTCATACTTAACTCCACTGTGCAGTTTGTTTTGCACAGAGTGGCCCCAATCCTTCTCTTCTGGGGTCCCTCAGCGGCGCTAGTAGCTCCTCCCCACATCAAGTGCCCCGTCAGAGAAGCTCTCTCCTATGGGAAACTCGTGCGGGCGTGCTCTAGAGTCCTGCTTCTGCGTCTATTGACAAGAGAAAGCAGGACTCGGCCCCGCCCCCGGCTCCTGTGTCATTGGATTTGATTGACAGCAGCGGGAGCCAATGGCTGCGCTGCTATCAATCTATCCAATCAGGACACGAGACACCAGCTAGAGCTGGTGTGCTCATCCCCGGGTAGAAGAAAACCTGGTTCAGATAAGTAAAATGGGGGCACTGGGGGGGCTGCAGCACTACAGAAGGTTTTTCTCCTAATGCATAGAATGCATTAAGGTGAAAAACCACAAAGGTTTACAACCCCTTTAAAGCGGGGGTCCACCTATCTATCGTTTTTTTTTCTTGGAGTTCATTCACAAACTTTTCTTCTCATGATTATCTACTCACATGTTCTGTGTAATAAGTCCGCCTGTGTCCGATTTCGTTGTAAAGAATAACTTATAAAATTCACTGAAGGCGGTTTCCATCTTCATTGTGGGCATTTGAAGCCCACAAGCATGTATTTCCTGGATGCGGTGAATGCTGTGCTCCCAGCATTCACAGAGATGTTGTGATGACGCTGTTGCACAATGCATGCTGGGAAGCCTGAGACTAGCTCCCAGGGGACTGTGGGAGGTCTGGGAGAGGCTAGAAACACGCCTACTCCCATGGGAGGAAAACCAGGAAGTGCTAAGAGGATTAGAAAAAAAAGGTAATTACGGCGATTTAAATTTTTTTACACAGCATGTCAGCATCTAGGCAAGGAAGAGAATGCATAGAGATAATGTTCAAAATTTGGGTGGAACCCCGCTTTAAGTATATGTCTAAATACACTTACTTTATATGAAACATATTTTCTATTGAACGATTGAACACATTATTGTGTTTATAATATGTGTTCTACGTAATAGCGCAATACATTGATGATTTTTTATTCACCAGTGACTATAATTATATTTTTAAGAACCGTTTGTTTTTGGGGTTTTTTTTGGCGTTCGAGAGAGTTCTAGGAGCAAAGCCCTTACAGGTTCAAATATTTCTAAACTGAGCAAATAGTTTACATGGCACAGAAAGGCCATTAGGTACCCGGCCTAAGAGTGTTTTTTTTCTGTGAGGCCACTTGCTCATCTTTTTCTGCCTAAATTGGCACACGCCCAACAATTACATGTTATTTTTTAATTATGTAAATACCAAAGCACTTGCATTTATTAGATTTACACACTGTATCTGCATGCTCTGCAAGTGACACGCTTATTTCTTGGTTCAGAACATCAACTTCCACTGTCACCTCTTCACCTCCAGCATGTGTATTGGACATTGAAACAGCATTATCTACTCCAATAGGCAGAATGTGATCAAGGAAGCAGGACCACTAAGCCAGGGAGTGTTAGTGATCACCCTGGCATCACAGAGGTAGATGAATCACTAGAAAAGCAATTACAAATATATTGGCAGGTAAAACAGTAAACATGTATACATTTACACATACTGTGTATTTAGCTGCTTGCTGTTTGCCTGAAGATTGACTTCGGAAATGGAAAAGCATGCAAAGTACATTAACCACTTTCGTACCATGCTACAGCTGAAAGACAGCAAATCCCAGCTCTGTATTTCTGGGAGGGTGTCGATGGACACCCTCTCAGAACCCTGCCCCGCCTTGGGTGCGCTCTGTGACCGCTGTGTCTTTTGGACACAACTGATTACATATTGTGGTAAAGGGCCAATCACACTTGCCCTTTACCGTGTGATCAGCTGTGTCCAATCACAGCTGATCACATGTAAAGACTTGCCAGTTATCGGCAGTCCTTTCTTCATGTGCTATGTCTGAGGAAAGGAGAGCCAATAACCGGCAAGGCTCTCAATACATTCTTTACACTGATCATCAGTGCAGCCTCACCAGTGCCCATCAGTGCAGCCTCACCAGTGCCCATCAGTGCAGCCTCACCAGTGCCCATCAGTGCAGCCTCAAGAGTGCCCATCAGTGCAGCCTCACCAGTGCCCATCAATGCAGCCTCACCAGTGCCCATCAATGGAGCTGCATCAGTGCACATCAGTGAAGAAAAAAAAATACTTATTTGCAGAATTTTATAACAAAAACAATAACTTTTTTTTTAACATTTTTGGTCTTTTTTCATTTGTTTAGCAAAAAATAAAAAACACAGTGGTGATTAAATAACTTAAAAAAAAGCTCTATTTGTCTCAAAAAACTGATTAAAATTTCATATGTGTACAGTGTTGCATCACCATGCAGTTGTCATGCAAAGTATGCCAGCGCTGCACGCTGAAATTTGGCCTGGCAAGAAGGGGATGAAAGTCCCCGGTATTGAAGTTGTTAACCTGTAACAGCCAATAACAAGTTAACTTTAGTAAAGTGGAACTTTTGTAGCTTTGAAAAAAAATTGGTAGCAGGAAGGCTTCTTTTGCAGAGTAAGGATGAGCTCCGGCGTGTTCGCACACTCCACTTGCCGAGCCCGCCAGGAAGTCGGCATGGCACTGCGCTAATCACAGGCAGTGAGACATTTCCCGATCTCTGCAGCCACACATCGGGAAAATGTCTCACTACCTGTGATTAGTGCAGCGCCGTGCCGACTTTCTGGCGGGCTCGGCACGTGGAGTGTTCGAACACGCCGGAGCTCATCCTTATTGCAGAGGAGACTCTGTCTCTTCTGCAATAGAAGTGTCGTACCTGCCTGCTAGCACGTTTGTGCACACGCACGGCTTAGTGTACTATCTTGGCTTTCATTGGTGCCAGAATGAGTTAACTCCTTTTCACATGCATTGAAGTCACGTGATTCTGGCCAGCTAATCAAGATTGCCAAAGATTCCAAACTTGGAAGAAAAAAACATGGCAAAGGTGGAAAATCAGGCCACAAGGGGGAGCAATGATATTGTGTCACTGGAGGGGAAATAAAGTCCACAAATGCCCCTGCTCCAGCGATGCCATGTTCGCTAGATTCCTTGCCAATGCTGACAACTTTCCTGCTTGTTCCGGGTGCTGGGTCTTTGGCAGTCCTGATTAGCTGATAGAGGAATGATGTAGCTCCTGCACATGTGCATGGGAGTTCATTTATTCTGCCACCAAGGTGTGCAGAGTATGTACACTGAGCTGTGCATGCATAGTTCAGTGTACTCTAAAGAAGACATGATTTGTATACATTTTAATTTTCTCTTCTGGTTTTATACATTTGGCCCATTACTCACTTTTTTTTTTTTTTTTTTTTTTTTTTTTAACATGAACCAAATAGGCAAAAAAATTGATGCTTCTGGAAAGCTATCCCCATAAACTGCTTAAGACCCCTTAATTTCTAAGCCCTGCATCTCTTAAGAAGTATACAAAAGTAATCGTGTATATAATAATTTCTGCCTGTAATGGAACCATTGCTAATAAATCTGTTGCGTGTAAAACCTTAAAGCCCTTTTGGAAAGATCTAAAGAACTGCGTGTGTGTTACAAAGTCTTATTAGACATGTACATTGTTCATTATATGTCACAAATTAAACCAGATTGTTTTCAGTTTTGAAAAAAGAGGCATATAATGTAATAATTTACATCTGTCTATTAGGAATGCCAGTTGTGTTTAGCCTAATGTAAGCATTTACCATTACACATGGTGATTTATTGCATTTGTTTTATCTTATCTAAAACTGTTGCCTATTGCTCCCCTTACAATGTACAGATAGTGTGTTAGGTTTCTTATCCCTTCATCCCTGGTTTTGCACTAGTCAGAATTCCATGATTGCATGAACACCAGCAGGGATAAAAATAATAACCTAGATAGTGGAAATCGATTAACTAATAACATGTTCAGATTTTCTCTTGTTCAGCCTGTGGGCTGGACTAGTTTTTTATCAAGCCAGGTGGTGCTTGCAAGGCCAGTCAGAGCTCCAATTTCACCTGATTTGGCAGGAATTATCAGTATACCCAATGTACGTGCACTGCCAGTTCAGTAATATCAGTTTGACTATTTCTGTTTGGGGGCCTGACCTTAAAGTAAACCACTATTTTGGCAAAACAAAAGGTTCACTTAAATTTAGCCCCTCCCAGCAACATATACTTTTCTTTTGCTCTCCCCCTGTTCTGTTCAGCTGGCAGGAGCAAAGAACGTGCATTGTAACCTGCAAGTTTCTAAAGTTGTATCCTACACAGAGCTATGGACCCCCCGTGTGAAGGCACTATCCATTGCTTTAAAGCATTTCAATACTACTAGGAACAAGTAACTGCCGCTACAGCTATTTAAAGTGGAGTTCCACCCACTTTTACAACTCTTCAGCATCCCTCACTAAACTGTGCACTGTAAACAAATTGGATATTTTTTTTTTTTCTCAGTACCTACTGTATATCTGCTGTATTCATTTTTCACTTCCTCCTCCCTGGCCGCGGCCCATCGCATCATTTCCTGTTAGCAATGCCTTCTGGGAAGGGGCGGCAACTTCCTCTGAAACTGCCATTGCTATGGAAACCTGACCTGAAACCTATTACACTGCTTGTGCTGCACTGAGCATGTGCGAGATCTGCAAGGATGAGATCCAGAAAGAAATACAGTCTGGCTTCAGATGCCCACACTTAAGATGGCCACGGCCTGCTGTAAGTTTATAAAATAACAAACTACTGCTATATACTAACAAAACAGACCTTAGTTTACAGACTAACTTTACTAGAATACATTAAGCTTGTGTATTATAGGGGTATTTTTATTTAAAAAGTATAATTTCGGCCGGAACACCACTTTAAGAATTCTGTTCAGTTAAGAATTCAGTTCTGTTACTTTAGGGTGCATAATAATAATAATCAGGGCATTAGAAAGGTCATCATGTTAGCCATTATGAATACCTCCATGCTCAATGAAGAGAGAGAGGAGAGCACCGCTGCTCTCTGGCATAGAGTTGATCGAAATGAGGCTCAGTTAAGTATTTAGTTGGGGGACTGGGAGGAAGCATTATTTGAAAGGTTTTTTTTTTCATGTTAATGCAAAGAATGCAATAAGGCAAAAAAAAAAAAAAAACAGCCTTTAGAACCACTTTAAATTGCTTCTTTCGTTAAAGCCCAATTCCTAGCAAAATTAAGTTTAAATCGTGCATTATACAATTACCTTACTCATCAGTCTTCATTCCAAATCCTTTCTAAGTCATCCGGCAATGTAATGGATCAAAGTTACAGTTTATTCTGTGAGTCAAGCTAATTTTCTGCCCTGCTTGTTATCTGTTTGGGCACTGGTCCCCTCACCTTTAAAGGGGTTGTAAAGACAGAAGGTTTTTTTATCTTAATGCATTCTATGCATTAAGATAAAAAACCTTCTGTGTGCAGCAGCCCCCTAATACTTACCTGAGCCCCATCTCTCTCCAGTGATGTCCATGACTTCCTCGGCCATCCGGGACTCTCCTCCTGATTGGCTCCCGCTGCTGTCAAAGTCAGTTAGCCAATCAGGAGAGAGGGGGGACAGGGCCGAATCGGGGCTCCGTGTCTGAATGGACACACTGAGCAGTGACTTGGCTTGGGTGCCCCCATAGCAAGCTGCTTGCTGTGGAGGCACTCGACAGGAGGGAGGGGCCAGGAGAGCCGACGTGCAAAACCACTTCATCAGAGCAGGTAAGTATAACAGGTTTTCCTGTTATAAACATTCTCTCCTTCAGGTGTCCACATCACCCAGGCAGTGATGTGGACACCTGAAGGAGAGAAAGCAATCTTTATGTGACCTTGGCTTCGGGCAAATAAAGTGGGCATTTGGATGTGTTTTTTTTTTTTTTTTTTTTTCCACGCTGATGTTTAGTTGAGGTGGGGGCTGAGTTGATAATATCCTCAAGTGGGCTTTAAAATAGATATCTAGTTTCGATAGAAAATAATATCTTACATGTATTCATATTATTATTTATATTGTTATACAGGATTTGTTAAAGCAGAACTAAACTCTCTCAATAAACATTAACTATTTTATCATTCTACTGTTAGCATTACTAAATAGATATGAAGGTATATTGTATTTGTTTTAATCTTTTTTTTTTTTTCCTTTTTCTTATTTTATATTTAAGTTGTTCCTGGTTTCTGGTCTATGCCAACATTTTGTCATACATCCCAGGAGGTCTTTATGGGCATCACCATTTTTATTTTTTTAGTTTGGAGGAGAGGAGGAGGAGCTTTTTCAGCTAAGCACACTTTCCTGTCTGCATTAGTAAACAAATGTAGATGGCGCATGTTGGTGAATAAGCCTAGCAACTAAAAGTCCATGGGTAAAAATAGCATGAAAGAAGTCCCAAACAGTTCCTTTAAAGTGGGCAACATGCTAATGGCAGCTCTTTAGAGACTGAAGCGATCTCTACAACAACACAAGAACAAAAGAGGGCACCAATCTGGGTGTAGTATTAAAATTACAATTTTATTAAAAGCATACAGGTGACAACTCACATTAAAGCAAAATACAGTGGGGACGGAAAGTATTCAGACCCCCTTCAATTTTTCACTCTTTGTTATATTGCAGCCATTTGCTAAAATCATTTAAGTTAATTTTTTTCCTCATTAATGTACACACAGTACCCCATATTGACAGAAAAACACAGAATTGTTGACATTTTTGCAGATTAAAAAAAAAGAAAAACTGAAATATCACATGATCCTAAGTATTCAGACCCTTTGCTCAGTATTTAGTTGAAGCACCCTTTTGATCTAATACAGGAATGAGTCTTTTTGTGAAAGATGCAACAAGTTTTTCACACCTAGATTTAGGGATCCTCTGCTGTTCCTTCTTGTAGATCCTCTCCAGTTCTGTCAGGTTGGATGGTAAACGTTGGTGGACAGCCATTTTTAGAACTCTCCAGAGATGCTCAATTGGATTTAAGTCAGGGCTCTGGCTGGGCCATTCAAGAACAGTCACGGAGTTGTTGTGAAGCCACTCCTTCATTATTTTAGCTGTGTACTTAGGGTCATTGTCTTGTTGAAAGGTAAACCTTCGGCCCAATCTGAGGTCCTGAGCACTCTGGAGAAGGTTTTCATCCAGGATATCCCTGTACTTGGCTGCATTCATCTTTCCCTCCATTGCAAGCAGTCGTCCTGTCCCTGCAGCTGAAAAACACCCCCACAGCATGATGCTGCCACCACCATGCTTCACGGTTGGGACTGTATTGGACAGGTGATGAGCAGTGCCTGGTTTTCTCCACACATACCGCTTAGAATTAAGGCCAAAAAGTTCTATCTTGGTCTCATCAGACCAAAGAATCTTATCTCTCATCATCTTAGAGTCCTTCAGGTGTTTTTTAGCAAACTCCATGCGGGCTTTCATGTGTCTTGCACTGAGGAGAGGCTTCCGTCGGGCCACTCTGCCATAAAGCCGCGACTGGTGGAGGGCTGCAGTGATGGTTGACTTTCTACAACTTTCTCCCATCTCCCGACTGCATCTCTGGAGCTCAGCCACAGTGATCTTTGGATTCTTCTTTACCTCTCTCACCAAGGCTCTTCTCCCCCGATAGCTCAGTTTGGCCAGACGGCCAGCTCTAGGAAAGGTTCTGGTCGTCCCAATATTCTTCCATTTAGGGATTATGGAGGCCATTGTGCTCTTAGGAACCTTAAGTGCAGCAGATATTTTTTTGTAACCTTGGCCAGATCTGTGCCTTGCCACAATTCTGTCTCTGTGCGCTTCAGGCAGTTCCTTTGACCTCATGATTCTCATTTGCTCTGACATGCACTGTGAGCTGTAAGGTCTTATATAGACAGATGTGTGGCTTTCCTAATCAAGTCCAATCAGTATAATCAAACACAGCTGGACTCAAATGAAGGTGTAGAACCATCTCAAGGATGATCAGAAGAAATGGACAGCACCTGAGTTAAATATAGAGTGTCACAGCAAAGGGTCTGAATACTTTGGACCATGTGATATTTCAGTTTTTCTTTTTTAATAAATCTGCAAAAATGACAACATATGGGGTGCTGTGTGTACATTAATGAGGGAAAAAAAATTAACTTAAATGATTTTAGCAATTGGCTGCAATATAACAAAGAATGAAAAATTTAAGGGGGTCTGAATACTTTCCGTCCCCACTGTATGTGTGCATATCACTCCTATGACCACCGTGTAGCTGCTGGATCCAGGAGTGTGGCAGGAGATCACCACTCGAACTGTTGGATCCAGCGGCTACACGGCAGCCATAGGAGTAATATGCATACATATCTTGTTTTAATGTGAGTTTTGTCTTGTTTTAATGTGAGCCACTTGTACTCTTTCTAATACAGTTGTAATTTTAATCCTACACCCAGATCTGTTTCCTGCCTGCAAGCTTGAGCTAAGGGCAGATGGATTTCAAGAAGTAAATGCTACATGAAGTTTCTGACCTTACTCAAGATGGCCACAGCTAGAAAGCTAGGGGGTGTTTTTCAAAGCAATTTCTCAACAAAATAAATTGTGGAGACATGGATGGATAGGTGAGTTCGCTTTGAAAATTAAAAATGAGTAAAAGTGTTCTCAGTTTGTGATACTCAGATACAGTTTAGTTCTGCTTTTACCACTTGCTAACCAATCTAAAGGCAGTTTTACAGTTACATATAGGCCACGCAGGTTCCCGTATATATGCGTGATCCTGCACTTCTGGGTATCAGTGTGCGAGTGCGCGCCACTGTTGGCTCGCTCCCGCTGTGATTCTACGCAGCGAGAGCTGATCAGCGGGTCCCGCAGACCCGATGTTTACTGGCACCCGCTAAACGTTCGGTAAACAGGTAGAACAGCGATCTGCCAATGTAAACAAGGCAGTTTGCCGTTCTGTCAGTAAGGAAGGCATGGATCCTGTGTTCCTGCAAAGCAGGAATATGGATCCATGCCTTCCCCTAGTAAAGCACCTCCCCACTACAGTAAAACACCAGCTAGGCACACAGTTAACCCTTTGATCGCCCCTGATGTTAACCCCTTCCCAGCCAGTCATTAGTATAGTGACCGTGCATATTTTTAGCACTGATCACTGTAATAATGTCATGGGTCCCCAAAAAAGTGTCAGTGTCCAATTTGTCCACCGCAATATCGCAGTCCCACTATAAGTCGCTGATAGCCGCCAATAATGGTAACAAAAAAATAAATTAATAAAAAATTCCATAAATACTCTATTGGCACTCACACTTACTCTTTCACCATGAAAATTGGGTGCAAATAGTGTGTGCGTGTTATAAGCCAATACTTCAATTTTAGCTGCCTCAGAGGGGACAGGGAGGGGGGTGGGACGTACGCCATCAGATTACATACAGTGAGAATCTCCTGTATACTTAGCGGCCTCTGTAATAGGAAGTCCCATCTTCTGGGCCGCCATTGGACCACTGTTCTGTCTATTGTAGGAGATTCTCACTGTATGTAACCTGTAACCTGTCGGCGCTCGTCCCGCCCCCTCTAGGCTGCAGATGGGCATTGATCAGGCTGCACTGATGGCAATGTTGAGGCTGCTGCACTGATGGCAATGTTGAGGC
Source organism: Lithobates clamitans (assembly GCA_037952925.1). Classification (NCBI taxonomy): domain Eukaryota; kingdom Metazoa; phylum Chordata; class Amphibia; order Anura; family Ranidae; genus Lithobates; species Lithobates clamitans. The sequence continues at coordinate 3,080,487 of JBBGZY010000761.1, forward strand.
TGCTGCATTGATGGCAATGGTGAGGCTGCTGCATTGATGGGAATGGTGGGGCTGCATTGATGCAAACTGATGAGGCTGCATTGATGGCACTTGTGAGGCTGCAGATGGGCATTGATGGCAATGGTGAGGCTGCAGATGGGCACTGACCCTTATTTTGCTTCAAAGTTCCTTATTTAAAATTGAAGGTTTTTTTCCTGAAACTTCCCTCTTAAAATGAATGTGCGTGTTATAAGTCTGTGCGTGTTATACGGCGATAAATATCCCATAGTTTGTAGACACTCTTACTTTTGCGCAAATCAATCAATATATGCTTATTGAGATTTTTTTTTTTTTATTTACCAAAAATATGTAGCAGAATACAGTTAGGGAAAAAAGTATTTGATCCCCTGCTGATTTAGATTTGCCCACTGACAAAGAAATGATCAGTCTGTCATTTTAATGGTAGGTTTATTTTAACAGTGAGAGACAGAATAACAACAAAGATATCCAGAAAAACGCATTTCAAAAGAATTATAAATCAATTTGCACTATAATGAGTGAACTAAGTATTTGATCCCCTATCAATCAGCAAGATTTCTGGCTACTGGTGGTCTTCTATACAGGTAAGGAGCTGAGATTAGACACACTCTCTTAAAGGGAGTGCGCCTAATCTCAGCTTGTTACCTGTATAAAGGACACCTGTCCACAGAAGCAATCAATCAGATTCCAATCTTTCCACCATGGCCAAGACCAAAGAGCTGTCCATGCATGTCAGGGACAAGATTGTAGAGCTACACAAGGCTGGAATGGGCTACAAGACCATCGCCAAGCAGCTTGGTGGCAATAGTTGGTGTGATTATTCGCAATGGAAGAAACTCAAAATAACTGTCAATCTCCCTCGGTCTGGGGCTCCATGCAAGGTCTCACCTCGTAGAGTTTCAATGATCAGGAAAGCAGTGAGGAATCAGCCCAGAACTACAAGGGAGAATCTTGTCAATAATCTCAAGGCATCTAGGACCATAGTCCCCAAGAAAACAATTGGTAACACACTACGCTGTGAAGGATTTAAATCCTGCAGCGCCCCAAGGTCTCCCTGCTCAAGAAAGCACATGTACAGACCCGTCTGAAGTTTGCTAATGAACATCTAAATGATTCAGAGGAGAACTGGGTGAAAGTGTTGTGATCAGATGAGACCATAATCGAGCTCTTTGGTATCAACTCAGTTCGCAGAGGAGGAGGAGGAATGCTGCCTATGACCCCAAGAACACCATCCCCACCGTCAAACATGGAGGTGGAAATATTATTATGCTTTGGGGGTGTCTATCTGCTAAGGGAACATGACAACTTCACTGCATAAAAGGAACGATGGATGGGGCCATGCACGTCAAATCTTGGGTGAGAACCTCCTTTCCTCAACCAGGGCATTGAAAATGGGTTGTGGATGGATATTCCAGCATGACAATGGCCCAAAGCACACGGCCAAGGCAACAAATGAGTGGCTCAAGAAGTAGCACATTAAGGTTCTGGAGTGGCCTAGCCAGTCTCTAGGCCTTAATCCCAAAGAAAATATGTGGAGGGAGCTGAAGGTTCGAGTTACCAAACGTCAGCCTCAAAATATTAATGACTTGGAGAGGATCTGCAAAGAGGAGTGGGACAAAATCCCCCTTGAGATGTGTGCAAACCTGGTGGCCAACTACAAGAAATATCTGACCTCTGTGATTGCCGACAGGGGTTTTGCCACCAAGTACTAAGTCATGTTTTGCGAAGGAGTCAAATCCTTATTTTACTCATTCAAATGCAAATTGATTTATAACTTTTTTGAAATGCATTTTTCTGGATATTTTTGTTGTTATTCTGTCTCTCACTGTTAAAATTATCCCACCATTAAAATGATAGACTGATCATTTGTCAGTGGGCAAATGTACAAAATCATCAGGAGATCAAATACTTTTTCCCTCACTGTACATATTGGCGTAAATTGATGAAGAAATTTGACTTTTTACTAGATTTTATTTTATAGCCAAAAGTAAAAAAGTATTGTTTTGTTTTTTCAAAATGATCTGTCTTTTTTGTTTATTGAGGTATGATTAAGCACTGACTACAGTGTGAAACGCGTCAGCTTTCCTGCTTTGTGATGCTGTGGCATGTATTTTTATGATTATATTTAAATAAAGATTGAAGATTACTTTTGAGTGCGGCTGTCCAGGATTTCTTGCTTACCTCTCAGTTACCAGCATTGCCTGCATCTGTTACTTCCAGCACGGAGAAAATGTTTGTTCCTCACAGACCTCTTTCAGAGCGGTGATCTTTTTCTCTCTCTGCTACTTCTGGACTTTGCTCATATCATTTTTTGTTTATAGCGCAAAAAATAGAAACCGCAGAGGTGATAAAATACCTCCAAAAGAAAGCTCTATTTGTGGGGAAAAAAGGACATAAATGTTATTTGGGTACAGATTTGCATGGCCGCGCCATTGTCAGTTAAACTAACGCAGTGCCGTATCACAAAAAATGGCCTGGTTAGGAAGGGGGGTAAATCTTACAGAGCTGAAATGGTTAAAGCGATTGCAAAAGTGTTTTTTTTTTTTTTTTTTTAACCACTTCAATACAGGGCACTTCCCCCCTTTCTGCCAGGCCAATTTTCAGCTTTGCGTGGTCAGGTAACACTATACCCAAACAACATTTTTATTATTTTGTTCCCACAAATGGGGCTTTCTTTTGGAGGTATTTGATCACCACTGAAGTTTTTTTTTTTTTTTTGCTAAACAAATAAAAAAAGACCGAAAATTTTGAAAAAAAAAAAAAGTTTTTCTTTTTTTCTGTTATAAAATTTTGTAAACGGGTAAGTTTTCCCCTTCCCTGATTGGCACTGATGAGGCTGCACTAATGGGCACCGATAAGGTGGCACTGATATGCAGGACTGATGGGCACTCATAGGTGGCACTGATAGGCGACACTGATGGGCACTGAAAGGCCGTACTGATGGACACTTACAGGTGGCACTGATGGGTGGCACTAATGGGCACTGATAGATGGCTCTGATAGGCAGCACTGATGAGGAGGCACCAGCAGGCATTACTGATGGGCACTGATTTGCACTTCTAATGGGCACTGATTGGCAATGCTGGTGGTCATGGGTGGGCATACCTGGTGGTCCTGGGTGGGCTTTCCAGGTGGGCATCCTCGGAGCCCCCTGTCAGGACAGCAGCCGATCAGCTCTCCTCTACTAGCGTCTGTCAGTGCGAATGGATGAAAAGCCCATACACGGCTCTTCCTGTTTACATTGTGATCAGCTGTGATTGGACACAGCTGATCACATGGTAAAGAGCCTACGTCAGAGGCTCTTTACTGAGACCGGTGATGTGGTGTGTCAGACTGACACACCACACCAACGATCGGCGCTGCGCGCCCCGGAGGCTTATCCTGCTGGACGTCCTACGACGTCCAGTCAGGATAACTTAACCACTTTGCGCACGTCATTCTGTTATATGGCGGGCGGGAAGTGGTTAAATAACATACATGTCTATACTTAATTGCTCTGTGCAATGGAAGCCGCTTTCTATGGGGGTACTCATGCTTTGCTCGCCCCCGAGCAGGTCCATTGACACAGACAGCAGGACTTGGCCCCACTCCCTCATCACTGGCTTTGATTGATGGCTCCCAGTGCCCCAGCAAAGCCAGCAAGACCCGGAAGTGAGGGGAGAGAAGAGCTGCAGAGTGCACAGTGCTGGATCAAATGAGGGCTTAGGTAAGTGAAGGCGGGCGGTGAGGGGGGATGCTGATGGCTAAACATTTGTTATCTTAATGCAAGGAATGCCTTAAGGTAAGGTAACAAAAATGGTTAGACTTTACAACCACTGTTTGCACAGAATTTTCCAAAGTAAAGAGAGACAGTACAGTCACAGAACATTTCAATACAAGAGGATTAGGAGGTCCCTGCTCATGGGAGCTTGCACTCTAAAGCAGTGTATTTATTGCAGTTGCCCTAGGCTGAGGTTTGGCATTCAGAAACATAAGTATATTATGGAGACCTCCTCACATTTTACAGCACAGTTTTCTCTGAGCACAAGTAGGCATCTTGTCACTGGTTATAAGAGCCAGACAGACCTCTCGTTCAGAACGATCCATTTAAGATGCTAATTTGCAGCAGCTCTGCGGTGCAGCTGTAAGCGGCCTAATGCAGCAGCACTTTATGGCTTCCCAGCATGTTGCAGTAAAGCCCTATTAGCTAATTCACACAGCGAAGTATGGCTTTGGAATGCTGGGCTAGAACAACATACATCTCCAGAGTATACAAATTAAAGACCTCCAATATCATTTTTTTTTTAAATAAAGCTTTTTATGGAGTAAAGTGAACATTTTAGTTGATAATCAAATGACACCATTATGCAGACTTACTAGATTTGCAAATTTACAGGTTTTTACAAGCCAGTTGGGTCCCTTCCTCAGGAAATCAGTTTAAGTTTTTTTCCCTGTATTTACTCAAAGAGCCTGCTTGTCCTTAAATGCTTGTGAATATATTTGCCCTATAATTTGACAGCTTTGAGTCAACACCATTATAGGGACTGCAGTGCAGTAAATGGGCAAACTGTTCAGTGTAGCTTCCAGTCACCTCAGGATCAGATTTGGCGGAATTGGAATGCGGACAATAAAACTTGCACACGGCTCGAGTGCCATGCCCTTTCCTATGAAACATGGCATTGTTTGTTAGGCTTGGCTCAGCTTCCAGTGGGTATATAATAGTAAAAACTAAATAATATACCTCACACTTAAATTATGCATTTTCTGTTTTTAATACAACTTCTTTTTGCAGTGTGAGCTTATGGGATTAACATTTGCCCTTGGAAATAAAGTATGTTGACTGCTACAAGTGTTTTGCAAAGAGCTTACACAGCATTTCCTACTTTCTATGTATTCATGGCCCGCTTAAATCCACATGAATATATCTGCTACACTAACATATTCTCCGCTGCTAAGGCGCAAGAGTGGGTTTTATAGAAAGTGTGTAACCCACATAGGAATTGGTAAAACAACTTGGACATAGATACTGAGGAGTCTATGCTGATTCAATTAATGGACGAATACTGCCATTTGTTTTATTTTGCCTTTAAAAGATTTTCTAAACCAATGAAAAAATGGGTAATGAACCTCAACTACCCCCCCCCCCCCCCAAAGAGTTGACACGGACATATTGGGAAGAACATCACACATTTATTGGCAATGCCCCATCTAACCTGTAGAGCAGTTTTTTTCATTTTTTTTTTTTTTAACTGATTTTCTACTTTTTTTTTTTTTTACAGATATTAACTACTTAAGGACCAAGCCTATTTATCAAACTTGGTGTTTACAAGTTAAAGTGGTGTTCCGGCCGAAATTATACTTTTTAAATAAAAATACCCCTAAAATACACAAGCTTAATGTATTCTAGTAAAGTTAGTCTATAAACTAAGGTCTGTTTTGTTAGTTTATAGAAGTAGTTTGTTATTTTATAAACTTACAGCAGGCCATGGCCATCTTAAGTGAGGGCATCTGAAGCCAGACTGTATTTCTTCCTGGATCTCATCCTTGCAGATCTCGCACATGCTCAGTGCAGCACAAGCAGTGTAATAGGCTTCAGGTCAGGTTTCCATAGCAACGGCAGTTTCAGAGGAAGTTGCCGCCCCTTCCCAGAAGGCATTGCAAACAGGAAATGGTGCGATGGGGACGCGGCCAGGGAGGAGGAAGTGAAAAATGAATACAGCAGATATACAGTAGGTGCTGAGAAAAAATATAAAAAAATATCCAATTTGTTTACCGTGCACAGTTTAGTGAGGGATGCTGAAGAGTTGTAAAAGTGGGTGGAACTCCACTTTAATATAATTTTTTTTTTTGCTAGAAATTTACTTACAACCCCCAAACATATAATTTTTATTTTTATCAGACACCCTAGAGCAGTGATGGCGAACCTTGGCACCCCAGATGTTTTGGAACTACATTTCCCATGATGCTTATGCTCGCTGTATTGTAGTTTAGCATCATGGGAAATGTAGTTCCAAAACATCTGGGGTGCCAAGGTTCGCCATCACTGGTGTCTGAAAAAAATATATAATGACACCCTAGAGCAGTGATGGTGAACCTTGGCACTCCAGATGTTTTGGAACTACATTTCCCATGATTCTCATGCTCACTGCAGTGTAGTTTAGCATCATGGGAAATGTAGTTCCTAAACATCTCGGGTGCCAAGGTTCACCATCACTGCCCTAGAGAATAAAATGGCATTCATTGCAATACTTTGTCACACTGTATTTGCGCAGCGGTCTTACAAGCGCAGTTTGTTTTTGTAAAGAATACACTTTTTTTAATTTAAAAAATAAGACAACAGTAAAGTTAGTTAATTTTTTTTTATATTGTGAAAGATAATGTTACGCCGAGTAAATTGATACCCAACACGTCATGCTTCAAAATTGCGCCCGCTTGTGGAATGGCGACATACTTTGACCCTTAAAAATCTCCATAGGCCACGTTTAAATATTTTTACAGGTTACCAGTTTTGAGTTACAGAGGAGGTCTTTTGCTAGAATTATTGCTCTCGCTCTACCGATCACGGCAATACCTCACATGTGTGGTTTGAACATCGTTTTCATATGTCGGCGTGACTTACTGCACGCAAGCTTGGCAGGACGGGGCGCTTTACCTTTTTTTTTTATTATTTATTTTATTTTTTATTTTTACACTGTCCATTAAAAAAAATGGGGTCACTTTTATTCCTATTACAAGGAATGTAAACATCCCTTGTAATAGAAAAAAGCATGACAGGACCTCTTAAATGTGATATCTGGGGTCAAAAAGACCTTAAATCTCACATTTACACTTAAATGCAATAAAAAAAAAAAAGTATTTAAAAAAAAAAAAAAAAAATCCCCTTTAAGACCACTAGAACTAAGGGGCCAAGCCCAACCACTGAAATACAACCCCACACCATAATCCCCCCTCCACCAAATGATTTGGACCAGTGCCGTAAAGACATGGATGAGCAAGTTTAGGGTGGAGGAACTTGACTGACCCGACCTCAACTCAATAGAACACATTTGGTATGAATTAGAGCAGAGACTGCGAGGCAGGCCTTCTCGTCCAACATCAGTGCCTGACCTCACAAATGCACTTCTGGAAGAATGGTCAAACATTCCCATAGACACACTCCTAAACCTTGTGGACAGCCTTCCCAGAAGAGTTGAAGCTGGTATAGCTGCAAAGGGTGGGCCAACTCGATATTGAACCCTACGGACTAAGACTGGGGTGCCATTAAAGTTCCTGTATGTGTAAAGGCAGGTGTCCCAATACTTTTGGTAATATAGTGGGGTTCTTTTTTTTATAAATTGTGTGGCCAGTTTAAGGGATTCTGGTGGTGAGGTCCTGTCCCCTGATTTCCTAGGTCTCTGCATCTACATTGCAATTATGGACAAGAGTCTGCCATATAGCTCTGCGTAATTAAAGTCACTCAAGGTGATTTTATCATAGCAGTCTTTCAGCAAAGATGATAATTTTATGTATCTGATATGCAAACAGCCACTAGAGATAAATGTACACTTTTAGGCTGGGTTCACACTATCTTCACATGCGTCTCACATCAGGGGTCCGGTGCGTCCCCGTTCATCATTTCAGGTCCGACTTCAGCCCAAACTTTTGACTGAATTCAGACTTGAAACGGACCCAAAAGACACACAGGGCTCCATGGAGAATTTGCACATAGCCAGTCAAAATCTCCTGCTATTGGGTTCCCCACATCCAATTTGCAATAGTGTGAACCCAGCCTCAATATAGTCAAATATTTTGAATTTTAAAAATACCTAGGCAACCAGCCAAGATGAAAGCTAAAATAGGTATGCGAGAACTGTTTTATCAGCCAAAAAAAATGTAATTTTGTTCATTCATTGTTGTTATCCAGGCATTCCTGCCAGATTCCTGGATTAATATATAGGTAAAGTGATACTAAAGGCTCAATTGTTTTTTCTAAAATAAAGTTTATACTTGCCTGCTCTGTGCAATGGTATTGCACAGAGCGAGCCCACTTGCTATGGGGGCACACCTACAGGCGCGCTTCTACAACAAGCTATGTGTGTACATGAACACACACAGCCCGCCTGGCTTGGCTGCCCTGCCCTCCACTCTCTCCCACCCAGGATTTGATTGACAGCAGCAGGAGCCATTGGCTCTCACTACTGCCTCTGTGACAGAGCAGGAAGAAAGCGTAGCACTGCTGCAGACGGGCACAGCAATGGATCGATACAGGACTAGGGTAAGTATTTAGGGAGTGGGGGGGGGGGGGGGAACAGCTAGTGGAATGTTAGTACATTAAGGTACAAAAACTTTTGGCTTTAGAAGCACTTTTTGATAACATTGACCTGTACCCAGACTGCTGATTTTTTTTTTTTTCTTTTTTTACACATCATTGGATTCATTTGTGTTTTTTTTTATCCTGCCTGGAGTTGAGTTTACATTGAACCTGTTCAACCTGAGTAAAACAGGAAATTACTGCATAAGCAGGGATTTCTTTCTATTATAAAATATTATAAAAAAAAGTGCAGCACTAGAAATAATTAATACAGTGACAGCAAATAAAAACATAGGAAAGAGTAATATTAAAAACCCTCATTCATGTGATACCATAATAATATATGTAAATATACACAAATAGTGATGTAATGGTGATTAGTAATATAAGTAAATACAGTGCATCCGTCAAGTATTCACAGCGAAGTATTCACAACGCTTCACGTTTTCCACATTTTGTTATGTTACAGCCTTATTCCAAAATGGATTAAATTCATTATTTTCCTCAAAATTCTACAAACAATACCCCATAATGACAATGTGAAAGAAGTTTGAAATCTTTGAAATTTTATTAAAAATAAAAAAACAATAAAAATCACATGTACATAAGTACTCACAGCTTTTGCTCAAAACTTTGTTGAAGCACCTTTGGCACCAATTACAGCCTCAAGTCTTTTAGAGTATGATGCTACAAGGTTGGCACACTTATTTTTGGTCAGCTTCTCCCATTCTTTTTTGCAGGACCTCTCAAGCTCCATCAGGTTGGATGGGAAGCGTCGGTGCACAGCCATTTTTAGATCTCTTCAGAGATGTTCAATTGGGTTCAAGTCTGGGCTCTGGCTGGGCCACTCAAGGACATTCACAGAGTTGTCCCATAACCACTCCTGTTTCATCAGACCAGAGAATTTTGTTTCTTATGGTCTGAGAGTCCTTCGGTGTGCCGCAGAGATGTTCTTCTGGAAGGTTCTCCTCTTTCAGAGTGACCATTGGGTTCTTGGTCACCTCCCTGACTAAGGCCCTTCTCCCCTGATTGCTAAGTTTGACCAAGCGGCCCGCTCTAGGAAGAGTCCTGGTGGTTCCAAACTTCTTCCATTTACAGATGATGGAGGCCACTGTGCTCATTGGGACCTTCAATGCTGCAGAAATGTTTCTGTACCCTTCCCCAGATCTGTGCCTCGATACAATCCTGTCTTGGAGGTCTGCAGACAATTCCTTGGACTTCATGGCTTGGTTTGTGCTCTGAGATGCACTGTTAACTGGAAAGGTGTGTGCCTTTCCAAATCATGTCCAATCAACTGACTTTACCACAGGTGGACTCCAATCAATTTGTAGAAACATCTCAAGGATGATCAGTGGAAACGGGATGCACCTGAGCTCAATTTTGAGTGACATAGCAAAGGCTGTGAAAACTTACGTACATGTGATTTTTTTTTTTAGAAACATGCAAAGATGTCAAACTTCTTTCACGTTGTCAATATGGGGCATTGTTTGTAGAATTTTGAGAAAAATAATGAATTTAATCGATTTTGGGATAAGGCTTTAACATAACAACATGTGGAAAAAGTAAAGTGCTGTGAGTACTTACCAGATGTATTGTAAACCTACATTAAAACCCTTTTTAATATTTCCCTCTCCTAAGTTTTTATTTGTTTTCTCAGGATTAATTATTTCTAGCACTACACTTTATTTATAATATTCTGTTTGGGGTCTCTGTATCTTGATGCTGGCTGCTTCTTAATATAAATATAGATATACAGTATCTCACAAAAGTGAGTACACCCCTCACATTTTTGTAAATATTTTTTTTATATCTTTTTATGTGACAACACTGAAGAAATGACACTTTGCTACAATGTAGCAGTTACAAAGTAGTTAGTGTACAGCTTCTATAATAGTGTAAATTTGCTGTCCCCTCAAAATAACCCAACACACAGTCGTTAATGCCTAAACTGCTGGCAACAAAAGTGAGTACATCCTAAGTGAAAATGTCCAAATTTGGGCCCAATTAGCCATTTTCCCTCCCTGGTGTCATGTGACTCGTTAGTCTTAGGCAATAAGAAGATTGCCAAGACCCTGAAACTGAGCTGCAGCATGGTGGCCAAGACCATACAGCGGTTTAACAGGACAGGTTCCACTCAAGACAGGCCTCGCCCATGGTGAACCAAAGAAGTTGAGTGCACATGCTCAGTGTCATATCGAGAGGTTGTCTTTGGGAAATAGACGTATGAGTGCTGCAAGCATTGCTGCAGAGGTTGAAGGGGTGGGTGTCAGCCTGTCAGTGCTCAGACCATACGCCGCACGCTGCGTCAAATTGGTCTGCATGGCTGTCATCCCCGAAGGAAGCCACTTCTAAAGATGATGCACAAGAAAGCCCGCAAACAGTTTGCTGAAGAGAAGGAGACTAAGGACATGGATTGCTGGAACCATGTCCTGTGGTCTGATGAGACCAAGATAAACTTAATTGGTTCAGATGGTGTCAAGAGTGTGTGGCGGCAACCAGGTGAGGAGTACAAAGACAAGTGTGTCTTGCCTGCAGTCAAGCATGGTGGTGGGAGTGTCATGGTCTGGGGCTGCATGAGTGCTCCCGGCAATGGGGAGCTACAATTAATTGAGGGAACCATGAATGCCAACATTTAATGAGGAATACTGAAGCAGAGCATGATCCCCTCCCTTCGGAGACTGGGCCACAGTATTCCAACATGATAACGACCCCAAACACACCTCCAAAACGACCACTGACTTGCTAAAGAAGCTGAAGGTAAAGGTGATTGACCGGCCAAGCATGTCTCCAGACCTAAACCATTTTGAGCATCTGTGGGGCATCCTCAAATGGAGGGTGGAGGAGCGCAAGGTCTCTAACCTCCACCAGCTCTGTGATGTCGTCATGGAGGAGTAGAAGAGGACTCCAGTGGCAACCTGTGAAGCTCTGGTGAACTCCATACCCAAGAGGGTTAAGGCAGTGCTGGAAAATAATGGTGGCCACACAAAATATTGACACTTTGGGCCCAATTTGAAAATTTTCACTTAGGGGTGTGCTCACTTTTGTTGCCAGCGGTTTAGACATTAATGGCTGTGGGTTGAGTTATTTCGAGGGGACAGAAAAATTACACTATTATACAAGCTGTACACTGACTACTTTACATTGTAGCAAAGTGTCATGTCTTCAGTGTTGTCACATAAAAAGATATAAATAAGAAAGAAAGAATTATTTACAAAAATGTGAGGGGTGTACTTACTTCTGTGTAAACATTTTTTTAAATATTCTACTGCAGTGTATCAACCCCCCCCCCTTTTTTTAGAGGGATTTCTTTCTGTAAAAAAAAAAAAAAAAAAGCAATCAGAGATGTAGGCTGCTAAAGTTATGCGCGACTTTTGCTGGAAATGTTGCACCTTACCCTTCGCACTTCCTCCTTGCTCATATACCAAGCTTACTGATCGGTATTCAATGTTTTGGAAAGGCTCTTGAACCAATACATTTTGAAGGTGGGAGGAAATAGACACAGGAACAGTTTTTACAGTAAATGTTGAGATTTGAATATATGTTCTGCTGCCTGTCTCTGGCACTATTGATTGATTCGATCTGCTAATTTCACTGATGGTGACCTCTGCTTAAGCATTTTTATATGCTCTTTTTGAATTCCCTGGGTTTGTGACAGGTTTACTTTAAGCCTTTACATATTTGGCACTTAGCCCTTAGTACTGTAATGATCTGGCAGTACATACACATTGTTAAGTTGGTCTTAGCAACTGATCATATGCAAGTGGGCTGGGAGACATCCGGCCACTAAGCCCTTTAAATTTTTTTTTTTTTAAAGCTGTTCTGACATATGGGGCCCCATCCCTAAAATGTATTAGCACCACTCTGGTAACCTGCTTTTGCACTCGTAAGTAGCATAATGTATTATAAAATGACTTTAAATATTATATTAAAAACTATGCAAAAAATTGTATGACATTTTGAACAGAGATTTATTTTCATCCAACTATACATCCGTGTTTAACTCTGTTACTATTTTGAGATCAAAGACCCCGAAGTTGTGCCTCAGATGTATCTTACAGATGTATAAACCTGTGGGTGAACAGCCAGGGAGGAAAAGAATAATGTTAATGTAAAATACCGTGCAGGCTGCTTGTTAATTTCCTGCATTGGCCGCTCATCAAAGTATTGAGATGTAGCGTAATGCCCTAGAATTGACAAAATTTGTTGCTCCAAATCTCCGTTATATTTATGTATATACTGTATCTAGACTATGTGTGTGTGTGAACTTTCATGTGTTTATTCTGAGTATTTATTTTGTAGTTGACTTGGAACACATGCGAACAGTAAAAGCAGATAAACACCAGAGGTTTTGCCAAGAAAATGGTCTCGGAAGCTTTTTTGTCTCGGCAAAGACTGGAGATTCTGTAAGTTGTAAAACTATGTTATATGTTTATTTAGCTTTTTGTGTTGAGAGTGAATGTTTGCTGCAACGATCATAGGAGTTAATTTACTAAAACTGCAGAGTGCAAAATCTGGTGCAGATGTGCATGATAGCCAATCCGCTTCTAACTTAACGTTGTTAATTTAATCTTTGAGAGACAAAACTGGAAGCTGATTGGATTCTATACAGAGCTGCACCAGATTTTGCATGCTCCAGTTTTAGTAAATCAACCCCTTAGTGTTTTTCACATTTGTGTTTCCTGCCTGCTCAAATACAACATATCATAGCTCCTCTATGGCTCTGCCATTCTGGGAGTTGAAGTGGAACCTAATTGAGGAGGTATCTCAGCTGAGCACTCCAACTCTCTGCTGGTGCATCATAGAGCTAAGTCTTGTTGGCAACTGTGCTCGGCTAAGCTTTGGGATAGATTATAGAAGGTATCAAACCTGGTTGAAATGAAAGCAGACCAAAATCTAGATTGAGGTGTCCTTTAAGAAAGGTATTATGGATGTAGAGTAAATTTTGTTAGGTCAGGAGAAACTTGACTATATAAGCTTTATAAAGCAGGTCTGATGACTCTCCCTGATTCACGGGAAGTAGGTATGTTAGATGATTCAGAACATCACTCCATTGTGTGTGCTGATGTCTTTGGAGTCTTAATTTTCGGTGAAGGCTCTGCTGATGTCAGCACTGCTGTGCATTGTACCTATATCTGCCAGTGACATGACTAGAACCATAGCACCACAGAACCCTCATTTTATAGCTGACCAGATTTTATTAGCAATACCCTGTTTACTTAATGGGTTCCTAATCTGGTAAAGTGGACTTCTTTTTATTACTCTTTAGCCACTATAATATCGGTTGATGTGTTCTTATATTTTGATCCTGACATTTACTAGTTTAAAACCCCTACTCTTGTAAATAAGGCTGGTCAAATATTGATCCGTTTTCTTTTTAATCAGCCAGTGGGCCCTTAGCAAAAAACTGAAAAAATATTCGCCCATCTACACAAGTGAGGTGGATGGAGTAATACTCCCCACTATGCCACTGTATACTGACAGCATACTGACAGTATTGTATACTGACCCCTTCACTGTCAGAAGTACAAGCTAGGACTTATCCCTTGGGTGGTTCAGTGGATATACAGTTGGCTAAAGGATAGATACCAGAGTGTGGTTGTAAATGGGGTTCACTCAGAGCAGAGAGCAGTTACTAGTGGTGTACCAGGAGGCTCTGTACTGGGTCCTGTTCTATTTAATCTATATGTAAGTGATATTACTAAAGGGTTGTTGGGGAAGGTATGTCTTTTTGCTGATGACACAAAAGTGTGTAATAGGGTTGATATCCCTGGAGGTGTCTGTAACATGGAACATTATTTGGCATTGCTGAGAAATTGGTCAAAGCAGCGGAAACTTCACTTCATTGATTCAAAATGTAAAATAATGCACCTAGGGAAAAAGAATCCCCTGAGAGAGTACAACATTGGGGGTACCGTGTTAGCCAGCACTACAGAAGAAAAAGATTTGGGGGTACTTATTTCAGATGATTGCAAAATAAGCAATTCTAGGATGCATCCCTAGAGGGATCACCAGCAGGAGGAACGAGAGTCTCGATTCCCCTATATAGATCTTTAGTCTAGTCCAGTTCTGGAGACCTCACTTACACAAATATACAGTATTGATCAGATAAAACGAGTCCAGAGATGGGTAACACAAATGGTGAAACGTTTTGGGGGATAAAACATATTGAGAGCGACTTCAGGAACCTAATATGTACAGTCTGAAGGAAAGAAGGGAAAGTGGAAACCTGATTGAAACCTTTAAATACATCAAGGGCGTAATTAGGGTTCAGGGGGGCATTTTTTTCAATATGAAACCAAAATCGAGAACACTGGGATATGACCTCAAACTAACTGGAGGAAAATTCAAAACCAATCTTAAAGTATTATTTTACTGAGAGGGTACTTGGAATAAACTTCCACCAGCGGTAGTGAGACCAGGCAATAGTAAATGGCTTTAAACATGCTTGGGACAAACTATACCCAGACAAAAAAACAAAAGAAAACCAAAAATAAAAAATTTACAGACTCGATGGACTACTCTGTCTTTTTTTGCCATTATTTTTCCGTTTTTCTAATACCCCGATTGAAGGAAAATTTTCCAACAAGCTGGCTTGAGAGAAGTCGATCATTGGAGCAATTTCTCTGGAACAAAAACAACCATAGATTGATCGAAATATGGCCAGTTTCTGCTGAACTGATCGAATTTTGATCCATCAACAGTACGGCCAGCTCAAGGTTTGCATTTTCTGAGTTTGATCTTTGACATGTAACAGTAATCATAAAGGATAATATACTAAATAATTCGCTGTGCAGCCTATTCCCATTTGTCAATATATTCAAACTCAGGTAATCCCCTATTTTGCTGTTGCTGCCCGCATTGCAATATGTATTCTTCAAGGATTATGTTCTATCTCAATAGTTTCATGAAATGCTAACTGGTTTTCACTTGCGCATTGGCGACAGGTTAAATTTGTTACCTGCAGTCCCTGAGGAATGAAACTGGTGTAGAAAGGGTCAGAATAGCTGTCAAATTTTCATGTAAGCTGGCAAATCTCAATTACCTGGAAAGAAAATCTAAATTTCCACTCTTCTCTTTAGTGAATAAATAAATGCTATTTAGAACATGGTCAAATGTCCAGTTGGAAAGTTGGTTTTGGTCAGGTCTGTGATTATAATTTTGGAATGTCTGCATAATTCTACAATACTATGGCAGGATCTCATTCTTGTGCAACTGAAGCTAGAGATGGTCTCTCCTCTCACCAGAACACTGATTGCACAGGCAAGATGATGAGAAAATGGCTAAGAAGTGTATTTGGTTAAACTGATTACTGTCTAAGGTCAGTGACTCAGAAAATATTGACGACAAAGGGTAACTAAAATGCTATATAGAGGCCTCTATAGACTTTTGTTGTGCCCAACCATCCCAATCCATGGCACTGCTCCTATTGGGTTGCATTGGATTGTTAAATGGAGAGGTAGAACTCTAGTTTTGTCCTATATATATTATTCAGTGGGGCCACAAGTCACGCCCAACTTGCTTACCTGCAAATATTCATAGTAAAAGTTTGAGAGGCCATTTGTTTGCCTTCTGAACTGCTGAATACTTTTGAAGGTGCTACAGGTGAAATGGTCAGCATGACATGTTAGTTGCAAGTCTGTGGTATTTAAATGAGGCTTTTCCAGGTCTCTAGTAGTACTTAGTGCATGGATGCAGATCTCTTCATTACTCTCCATTGTTTAATACCTAATGTTTTAAGTTAGTGAGGTTTGCCATATTCACTGTAAAACAAAGAGACAAATGTACGTTCCATGAAACAAATCTGGTATATGTATTGGAATTCAATGGCTAAACACAACACTTTTCTGTATTAAAAAGACACCAATTTCAAAGCTAAAGTTATTTTAAGGACTGTTGAGTATAAATTCTACGTTTACATATCGTCAGTGTTTACAATTCAGGAAAGACTTGATTTATTTGAAAGTAACTGGAGGATGTCTGCTTTTAATCATTTAAACTCTCATTTTTTTTCCTTTGTAGGTTTTCCTGTGTTTTCAGAGAGTCGCAGCAGAGATCCTTGGAATCAAATTAAACAAGGCAGAGATTGAACAATCCCAGGTAAGGATACATTAGGAAAAATATTTTTAGTGCTTAAACATGCATTTAGAAAAATACCACTGGTAGTCATGTACCAAGTTACTAAAAAAGTAAGTCATTTGATTAGCTTTATGTTGCACACACCAACCAATTACCTTCTGCTAAGTTCAGTCACAGTACTGTTTACTGTATACACAATGATGCAACCTATCCTCTCTGGGTAGTATACAAATGATACAGAACATATTTACACAATATACTAAAATACATTATGCATAAAAAGTATAAATGTAGTTCATTAAAGCTGAACTCTAAGTAGATGTAAAAGACACAAACTAATGCAGCTCTGTGATCAGTATTACTTAAAGGATAAGTTCACCTTTAAAAAAAATAAAAATAATAAATGCATATTTTTTTTTAGGTTTTTTTTGCGGGTGCAATGCAGGGCACCTGTAGACTGTCTGTGTAAGCTGTCTGCTAATACCTTGTACGGGCAGGCAGTAACACTATCAGGAAGACTCAATGAACAACTACAGCTCTCAACAGCGCTCTGATAGTTCATTGAGAACTACAAGCCATCAGCCGCAAAGGCTGTCAGTACTTGTAGTTCAGTGCATTCACAGAACTCTTTTCAAATAGTGACAGCGGGTGCGGGATGCAGATCCCTGGCCAGATGTCAGGGAGGGGGGGGGGGGAATCGGGGAACAGCTGCAGGTGCGGGGACATATTACATGTTCCACCCTAAAAATGGATGTAACATGCAACATGTTCCCAAAGTTGAACTTTTAAATGTATTTTACTGCAGAGGAATAAGCAGTACAAGAAGCCAATCCATTCATGTGCTCACAAGAAGAATGCTGATTGGAAGAGAAAGCAGAGAGATGAGCTCATCATTGTGCTTTTTTCTCCTTTCACTGTTTAGTCACAGGCTGGGGCAGGTCCTAGATGACCTGAACTCAGAGGAAATAGATTGAATGTTGCTGTCTATAGGACTGAGGACATTTAGTAGCAAAAAAGGTACTTTGGGGGAAATCTCTAGATAGAAGTTTAATGTTTGAGTAAAAGCTATTTTGGTTTATTTATATTTTGACGCACTTTTTATTTTTATCATGTTATTTAGTTCTGTTTTAATAAAAATATTAAAAATTATTTTTAGTCCTTACTATCCAAAAATAAATAAGGCTAAAAGGGGCAAACATTTTAACAAAGTTACACCTTTTAGTAGCTAAATAAAAACATTTGGAGGACTCCGTTTCTTCATCAAGATTATTAACAGATCCACAGGTAAAAAAAATTCTTGTGCTTCAAATATTCTGTGGTATGTTTGAACCAAGTTATATATGCACTGCATTTGAATGATGGCGTTCTTGCTGGTTTTCTGGGATCCTTGGTCCCCTACAGCAGTCTCAGCTCAAGTTAGAAGAAGCTTCTGTCCCCCTAGATAGTAGTCAGCTACTGGGTGGGGTTGGAAGGATTCCAGGGGACATAGCTTTTAGTACACATCAAGGCACATCTGCACACACAGAGGCACATCTGAGGTTTAAAGGACTATACTGCATTTAAAGTTTGTCTATATTTGTGCATTTACCACTCATTTTGGATACCTTTACACACTACAGACTAAACATAGGTGTGCTCTGATAATCCTAGGCAAAGATGTAAATGAATACAAGACAAATTTCAGTACATGAAGCGCCAACTACATGAAGGCCTAAAACATAGATCATTTAGGACCCAAGCAGCGACCTTTCTTCATATGAACAATTACAGTAGCCTAAAGTATAATTTCATCCAGTACTTTTTTTTTTCATGAGTAGGGTATGGTTGAAACCTCCACCTGTTTGTTATTTTACCTCTAATGATGCTGCGTGGGGACATTTTGTGTCTTTTTTTTTATTATTAATCGTTTGGCACCGGCTCCTCCTAGCCCTTTAATAGGTTTAGGATGCCGGGGGTGGGGTTTATGATTATGTGACTGCTGTGATTGGCTGTCACGGCGGTCACATGATTGGAAAGCTCCCAATCGCAAGTAGCGGTCATAAACTTTCTGTTAGCCGCCTGTCTGTGCCGAGAGCGCACCGGGCGGGCTCTCGGCACAGCTGTATTTACACCAATTCACACAAATATGCAGCCACGCGGCGCCAAGGACCACATCCTGAGAGGCTGCATATTTGTGGATGGCCGGCGCCAAGGGGTTAAGTTGTGCATTTTTTTATTATGATTTTTCAAAAGCTTTTGAAAAGCTACCTTGACCTTATGACAAATTGAGATAGGGCCATATAGTTGCTGGATTAGAGAACACAGGACTTGTCAATAATTTATTATGGGGAGCTACTCGGCTGCTAGTCTGGTGGGATGCTGAGTCTTATTGGGCAGCCGCTGACTCTACTCATGATTTTGAGGGGCAGCCTGGGTAAAATCAGAATGGTGGTCCTCCTTTACCTGGATACATTAAGTGAAAATTTCTCATGCCGAAGGGGGCTTTTTTCTCATCCAGCACTTTACTAGGAGCCTGTCTATTATTGGGTATATATGCAGGTTATTGACAGAATGTCATCTGTGTCCAGCATACTATGTTTTCTGGAGGTCAAGGTGCATCTCTGAGTATAAAAAAGGGAAAGTGTTGTGCTGTCACTAAAAGTTCTTGTGTGTGCTTAATTAGGTTTTTTTTTACAGAAAAATAAATAAAAGTGCAAATTAAACAGTCAATCAAAAAGTGCATAATAGTGCAAAGGCAATGTAAGTAAATTTATCACATAAGCATAAATAAATAGATCAAACCAATAAAGTAAGTTCAAATTGATAAAGTTTGTGTAATCATGCCAGAAAAAAGGAACAAAATCAAAAAATAAATATGCAGATGAGAAATAGTCCCATTTAGGATGATAAGGTTAAAACCGTGGATATGCAATTCCCTATTAAGACTCTCCAGATCTCTCCACAAAGTGTTAGTCCCATAGTGTTAAATGGAGCAAGATGCATATGAGAAGAGGAAAGAAATATTCACTGTGCAACGTCCACCAATTGATTAAAATGTATTAAAAAGACTAATACTCACAAAAGTATAAAAACAGGCATTCAATACAGTTCCTCATCCAGCTCCCTGCCGGGCATGCTGATATTACTGCTATGTCCTCCTCCCAACATACATGTCATAAGAGACATCATCCCTGGGGCAATGTACATCGGGCTGAGGACATAGCGGTGATGTCAGCAGGAACGCCGGGGCGCTTTATGAGGAACTGTATTGAATTCCTGTTGTTTTTATACTTTTGTGAGTATTAGACTTTTTAATAAATTTTAGGGGGATGCATGACAAATAGTGCTATTGATGCCCTAATAGTTCATCCATTTTTTTTTTCATCCATGTCCTATTGGAGAGAATTCCTCGCTTTTTCTGTGCTGTAGACATAACATCTGATTAAATCCCTTTAAAGTGAGGGAAATCCTGTCTTAGAAAGGTGTCAACAGAACATGTCTCCAGTCGAACATTTTAGCTATATTCCTTCTCTTCTGGCCAAAATTTTGAATCTGAAGCAATGTTTGAAAAGACTGGGTAGGTAGCTATTGCTATATTATAGTTTTCATCTCCTTTTGGCTGCTGGAAACTCTTGGTATTGCTCAGATGTTTGAAAAACTCAGCGCAACCAGGGTTTATTTGTTCCCTTGTCTATGGAGAAAGGGTAATGAGCAGTTCTCACACACTGCAAGCACTTTTTGGTCTCCTAAGAAAGAAGATTGCTGAAACACAGAGGATCTCCAGTACCTTTCAGTGAGACATTTTCTAGTTTATCATTGACATTAGAACTTTATTCAGATAAAGAAAACATATTATTATTATAAAGTATTTATATATTGTTAACAGTTTGCGCAGCTTATCAATAAACTTCATCATTTCACTGATTACATGCATCAAAAAGTCCTTTTTTTCCCCATTAAATGTCAACATGTTTTCTGCAGTCTGACGTTATTCTCAGTTAGTTGCACTAATGTTTGGAAACAGTTACGTATCTTATAAACTGTTAACTGACTTAATTTGACTTCATACATTATGCAAGCAATTACAGCTTGTGTTTTTCAAGCATACATTTAAATCCTAAAAATGTTAATTGACAGCTGAAATGTTTGTACGTTGTAGTGTTTAAGTGAACATGTTGAGCACTGTTAATTACTTGATGATTTTCTTACACTAGCTGAAGACTTGATATCTTGGCATGATAGATAACAGTACTTCACCCTGGCCCTCTACAAATGAACTGCAATTGTTTGTAGATAACCTAAACCTCTGTACATCATTCCCTTGTTTGCATAAAAGATTTAGTAATTCCAGGCAAATGGTCTATTTAGTCCATATGTATGGTGTCTATTTGTTGAACAGTTGATCGGGTTATTTCCAACTGCACTATCTAGCTACTTCTAATTCTTTTTATTAAGGAGAGTCTCATTCAGTGTGAACAGCGAATGTATTTATCACAAGTAGTGTTACACACTTTTACATGTTGTACATTCACATTAGTCTCTGTCCTCAAGGAGTGTACAATCTAGACATGTGCAATTCGTTTAGTTCCAAATTCGTTTTTTAACGAATTTCGACAAATTAGTTAATTCGGAAATATAAGAATTAACTCAAAACCATTTAACATCATTTTTCAGAATATTCGTAAATTTGAATATTCGAAAATTCGCATATTCGTTAATTCAAAATTCCAAAATACGGAAATTCAAAAATGCGGTGATTCGGAAATTCGAAGATCCGAAAATCCAAAAATAAGAACGAAAATTCGAAAGAACAAAAATCAGAAAATTTGAAAACCCGAAAATTCAAATATCTGAAATAATAACTAACTAATAATAACAGGTAGTGGGATTTCATTTAAAATTTGGCTATTAGTGAACGTACCGAATACAAATTTATCCAAAGTAACAAATTATCCGAAATAACGAATGCCGTATCTAAAAGAATGGAACTTAACTAATTAATAATAACACATAACAATAATAAAAATAACTTTTTTATTATTATTATAATTTATTAGTAATTTGTTCCGTTCCATTTGTTTAGATGCGGCATTCGTTATTTTGGAAATTCGTAACTTTGGATAAATTCGTATTCGTTACGTTGAATAACAGCCACATTTGAAAAGAAATTACAATATCTATCATTTAATAGTTATCATTAGTTAGTTAACTATTATTTTGAATTTTCAGATTTTCGTTTGTTCTTACTTCCAGATTTACGAATTTCACAAATGACCCGAGAAACGAAAAAAAAAAAAAACTTAATGAAACGAAAACAAACAAATTTTTCGGCAGTGCACATGTCTAATACAATCTAAGGTGAAATATCAGTTTTGGCTGAACAGATCCCTTCATTTCCCATAATCCCTGGCACATTTTTTCAAAGTCACAGTAGGAGTCACATCCATGGCTGCAGAAATTAGACCGGGTGATTATTTCATATATATATTTTTCTCTGTGGCTGAAACAGATTTCATGGACTGGGCAATAGAAGAAGTGACTGAGCAAGCAGCATTAGAGCAGAAACCTTATAGAGCAGGGCTAGACTGGTCCTAGAAGCCACAAAATGAATGCACCTTAAAAAAAAAGTGCAGTTGGCACTCAAATATATTCTATTGTTCACAAGTTCATGTTTTCTTTCTGCCGAAAAACTGAACTTGTTAACTACTAACTAGGGTTGTCCCGATACCACTTTTTTAGGACCGAGTACAAGTACCGATACTTTTTTTCAAGTACTCGCCGATACCGATTACCGATACTTTTTTTTTAATGTCACGTGACAGTGTTTTTTTTTTTCATTTTTAAATTTTTTTTTTTAACAGTGCTTGCTTTTTTTTGGGGGGGGGGGGGGAGGGGGTGAACGTTGTATGTGTGTGTGTTATTTTTTTTTTTTTTACAATTTTTATTTTTTACAATAATATTTCTTTTATTCTTTATTGTTTTTTTTTTTTTTTTTTTTTTTAATCAGCCCTTTTGGGGGGCTTTGGTGAGATATCAGGGGTCTTAACAGACCTCTGATATCTCCCCCTTGAGACAGAGAAAGAGACAGAGGATAGAGATTCCCCAGTCCCTTTCTCTGCAGCGTCAGCTGCACTGACAATGAATGGAGAGAAGACCGCAGCTTCTCTCCATTCATAAACTGACACATCGTAATCACAGAAGATTACAATGTTTCAGTTATGTGAATGGACAGAGTCAGCTGACTCTATCCATACACAAAGGAAGGAGGAGGGGGAGGACGGAGGAACTGAGGGGGAGAACGGAGGGGACAGATAAGAGCAGAACGGAGGGGACAGATAAGAGCAGAACGGAGGGGACAGATAAGAGCAGAACGGAGGGGACAGATAAGAGCAGAACGGAGGGGACAGATAAGAGCAGAACGGAGGGGACAGATAAGAGCAGAACGGAGGGGACAGCTGAGAGGGACAGAGGAAAGGAGGGGGCATGGAGGAGGATGCAGTGACAGTCAGCTGTGAGCGATCACCGCTGTCTGTCACTAAAGCTGGTGAAAGCCGCTGGGGGAGAATCTTGTAACTCCCCCACGCGCCGATCACAGCTGACAGTCAAGGTATCGGGGGAGGCATCGGGAGCATTTGCCCGAGTACAAGTACTTGGGCAAATGCTCGGTATCGGTGCCGATACCGATACTAGTATCGGTATCGGGACAACCCTACTACTAACCTAGAGAAATAACTGTAGCCTGAGAAAAGGGAGCATCCTTCAGGACAAAGCAGGTGCATAGCATAGGGCAATCTTTTAGAAGCAAGGACTAGCAGCATAAAAAATGAAAGTTTTTACATGTATACAGTGGCCATTATAAGTGTTGTAGGCTCCATGCACACTAGCAGTTTTTAAGCTCATAGAAGCTATTATGAACATTTTTTTCTGCTCCTAGAAGCTAAATAGAGTTATCCTATGTGTCCATGCACACTTTTTTAAACTAGAAGCATTTTTCAAGCTTCAGCGTTTAGGAGCAGAAAAAAAATATTTTTGAGACCGTTTTCCCGGCCACAAAAAAAAAAAAAAATGCTAAATGCTCCTAAACGCTGCTAAAAAGCATTTTTCTTTATGTAGTGTAAAAACGATAATACTCCTAAACGCTCCTAAAAGCTACTTAAACGCTACTACAAGCCGGCACAAAAACTTCATTATCACCTTTTTTTTTTTTTTTTTTTTTTTTAAGCTTTTTTTTTAAGCTTTTTTTGAGCTTATAAAATATGCTAGTGTACATGAAGCTTAAATATATTTCTACATTTTTTAATTGCACGTTTTTCATGTTCTGTTAGTCTCTCATCCACCTTTCATAATTTTTTGTCTTGTGTTTCTTATTTATCTGTTTGTTTGTTTTTCTACTGACTTTTGTTTTTATCTCTCTTTCTTTCCTTTCTTCATCTGCATGATCATTCCTTTCACTCTTGATTGTAATGTTGACATCGACTTGGCAGCGTATTGTAAAGGCCGAAATAGTAAACTATCCAGAAGACAATGCACTGTTGAACTCTGCAAACTCTCAGAGTAAAATCTGCTCATTGCAGTAAATGGAGGTATTAAACATGTTAGATACTCCTAGTGCTTCCTTGTTAACATTATAAATAGAAGCTGGAATACATTTTCTTTTTTTTTTTTTTAAGAAATTCTGGGCACTTAATTCAAGTCATCTAGTGCCATTCACAGAGAACAATTTTGTTGTAGGCCTCATTACAGCAGGTGTTGTGATTTTAACTTACAGTACATGCTGAACTGATCCACAAATTAATCCTCATCCTCTGCTTTATTTTAGACCTACTAATGTCTTCCTTCTCCTTAAAGCTCAGCTCCAGGAAACAAAAAAGTTGTCCCTCACTGCAAGGGTTATTTGCTTGTTTAGGTCTAGGGCAGGGGTAGGCAACATTAAAGAGGTGGCGATCTACCTGAACAACATGGGAGAAGTCAAAGATCACCGGGCACAGTGCCGCCTTCTCACACCTGATTTAACTCTAACTGTCGTATTACTGTGATGCAATCGGATGCATTACATGGCAATCATGGGTTTAAATCAGGTGGTGATGAGGCAACATATCACATCACCACCACCTGTCGAACACACTTGGATTGCTTTTTAGAGAAGCAGCAGTGCCTGCTGCACTTGTGAATGAGCCCCCAGCAGCGGCACCCTTAGGACTTGTTCACAAGTAAAGTTGGGCAGTGGTAAAACCCTGCGGCTGGGTCGTGGTTTTACTGCTCCTCAATCCCTTCCCCCTATAGCTGCTGAGGCAGAAGCCAAAGGTGTACACATGCTGCAGCAGAAATTAACCACTTGCAGACCACTGGCCATCATATGATGTCCTGGTCTTTCAGTGGTGATATCTGAGTGATGCCTGCAGCTACAGGCATCATTCAGATATAGTTTTATTTCCTCCGGTGATTCCCTTCACCGTAAGAATAATTATAGCGGCTGTTCAGCTCCTTGATCGTTCTTACAGGCAGCGGGAGGGGACCTCCTCCTGCCCTCCGGTGCTTCTCCCCCGGGTCGCCCGTATGATCGGCGACCCGGAGAAAGAATCCCCTGCTGATGGTAGTTAGCCATAGAGATTTTCGAGGGACAGATGGTCCCCGGCAATCTCTATGACTCTCGGAGGCCCAGGCGCGACGTTATGATGTCACGTCCGAGCCGGCGTAAGTAAACAATGACGGGGACTTGGCAGGAAAGCTTTAGATCGTTCTTTTTTTTGATCTGATGCTTTCCAGCCTGGATAAGAGATGTGGAGTCTTATAGACTCCACATCTCTCCAGAAAGAGGACCGATCACACACCATTCCTATTACAAGGGATGTTTACAACCAGCCTGCCAGATTTACTTGCCATTATTGCTAGTGGCTGCTATAGCTGCTAGCAAAAATCACTATTCCGCTGGGAGCAGGAGGGATTCACCTGTCAGCACTGTCTGTGTTGATGACCCGTGGTTGCAGGAAAGAAATTTGCATAGTCTATGGTTGGCCTTAGTGTCAGTAATTTTCTGTTAGGAACCCCAACCTCAAGCTGATGTTTATTTGCATAGTGGGCATGCCCAGGTGTGGAGCTCTCAGGAGAGTAAAAAAAAAGAAAAAACTTGTGTTGGCTGCTTTTAAACCATTATGCTACATTATCTTGTTAATCTTGATCACATTTTGACTGAAATACATCTTAACGTCCTTATTGTATGTAATTGCAGAGAGTTGTGAAGGCTGACATTGTAAACTACAGTCAAGAGCCAGTCACCAGAATGGTCAACCCTCCTCGGAGTTCCATGTGTGAGATCCAGTGAAAGTACAGTTGGTCTGAATCATGGAGCTTACAAGTGATTTCTACGATTGCACAGACCAGCGGTTCACCATGTCCTTCATTCTAACAGCGACAATCTTGATAGTGCATTTTGATGTTTCAAAAACGTCATACAATATTTTGTTTTATGAATCAGCAGACAGCCAGGTTGGCATGAGGCCAAGGCTCAGACCACACACTAGAAAATCTAAATTAAAAAAGAGTGTTCAGAATCCTCTGCAGCATACCCATGCCTTTACGCAACTGCTATATCTTAGAGCAATAGAAGAAGCAGAGAATGGTGTCTTTTCAAAGTGTTACATCGATACTGGCAACCAATGTTTTCTGTATTTACGTACAATGTATACATATGACTGAGGTGACATGGTGAAACCAAAGGATGTATTTGGTTCAGCAATGCTGGCACTCATAATTTAGCATTCTAAGAACCTCAAACTGAATGTAGACAGAACACAGGAAGGCATACTCTTAACTTTTATTTTTTGGGGGAGGGAAAGAAAATCTGAATTTTTTATTTCTGACAAAATTAGGTAATGTGTGATGTCCTGAATGTACAATATTTAATTTTATGCATTCAGAATAACGGAATGTTGTGCTGGACTTTTTTTCATTTCTCCAGTTTATCTTAAAGAGGTAGTTTTGGGACCTTTGTAAACACAAGGTACTAAAGCTTATGTAAAAGATCTACGAAGAGCAACATTTTATAAGAATAAAAACTGCAGAAGGTATGTGGTACTATAGTCATTTTATCCCATAGACATTAGATGGTTATCGACTCATCCTATCATTTTCAGCTGTTTCAGGTAATGATTGTGAAACCTGTCAACTAGATTGTTTTGTTTTTTTTTGCCAGCTGACTATTGTTGGCCCAATGGGACCTAGAGGGTTGCATAGAACTAGACTACAGATCTTAAAGCAGTTTTAAAATTGTAAGCTTTT
This sequence comes from Lithobates clamitans, assembly GCA_037952925.1. NCBI lineage: Eukaryota > Metazoa > Chordata > Amphibia > Anura > Ranidae > Lithobates > Lithobates clamitans. Next base: position 3,107,107 of record JBBGZY010000761.1, read on the forward strand.
ATTTAGTTTTTTATTGATTTAAATTGAATTCCTTTTAAGGATCTATGGTGTAAAGGCTTCACCACTTCAGTCGACTTTTAGGCAAATTCTATATGAAAGAAGACGTTTCAGTGAAAGGATAGTGTGCAGTACTTTCATCCACCTTTAAATAATAAGTACAACCAGGCCTAGTACTTGTGTTACGCATGGATATTTGTGACTGAATCAGTAATTGGCTTCTTGAATCTCTTGCAAATTACCAGATTCCCTAGATCTGTGCACATCACTCCTACTACATTCCACATAAGATTATATAGATAGGAAATCGTACAGGGAATTGAGGCTTCCTTGTAACGGCTGTGGCAAATGGGTGGAGCTAGAGACTCTGGTGAAAAGATGTCAGCTTTGGACTAAAGGGGATAAAAAAAAAAGTCTAAGTCCGTCATCTGCCATCTCTCCATAACTCAACTGATTTTGGATTGATTCTTCTTTTTGCATTAAAAGATCTAGTTATTTTTTTAAAACTTTGTAACCACTATAAAGTTTTGCTTGTTTAATTTTCATTAAGTAGATGTCTTATTACACATATTTGCATATCCAGCAAAAATGATCATCCTGGTAAGGAAAATAGTTTACACACTGAAATTTAAAAGGATTTTTAAAACAATTGCTACAAAATGTATAATAAATGCGTTCTATGTGTTTTATAGAACACTTTGTTAGACCTCATCATTTTGTATTTCATTGTGTCTCTAAGATATGCAATCCAGAATGTATAATATACACTACACAAATCAGTAAGTTCAAATGCATACTTGAAATAAACACCGAAATAGATGCCTAAAACTTTTTGACTTAAATCTGAAGATTTATATTCTATTGACGGTGATGTAGTTAGTAACTTTTTTTTTTTTTTAATGGTTGCATTTGTGTTATCTTCTGAAAAATGTTTCCCACCTGAATTTTTAAAATTTAATTTGGGGTAAGTAAAGCATCAGAACTGCTTACACCTTGGATTAAAAATAAATATTATTTTCATTGCTAATTGTTTGATTATTTATATATAAATATACATATATATAATTTTTTTTTTTTGGAAGAAAAAAGGCGTTTTCTCAAAAATAAAATAGAGGCTAGTTTGCAAAAACAAAATGAATACAGTAGATTTCCAAACATTTTAATGATTACCAAATATTCTACATTATTTGATGCTTATAGAACATACAGAAGTAATAAAGGAAATGTTTACCTATGACTGATAGTTTGTGTACTAGTCCAGTTTTATAGATCTATAAATCCAAAAGTACTATACCAGTTGTGTGAAATAGCAATTTATGAGGTTGATGAATAAATGTGAAGCCGGTCTCATACCAGCTTGAAAACATCCATGCTTATCAAAGGGTTGTTTCTTGTAAGGTAGATCCTTCTTGTAAGGTTTACTCACCAGCTTTGTTTATCGTCAGAAACTCTGTTGATCTCCAAAGCAGTTGCACACTATGATGAAATTATCCATCACACAACTTTCTGCTTGATAACTGACCCACCTTCTACAACCTCTATACCTTTTCTATTGCCTGCCAAAATTGATTGATGGCCTTACTGCCCATAATGAAGGTGCAAGGGCAGGGGGAAGCTAGCTACTTATTGAAGAGAGAGCTGTGTAGTTGATATTTGCATGATGGAGCACCAGGATTTCAGAAATCCCCAGGCATTCTGAAGATTGAATAAGCCAGTGAGCAGGGACCCAGAATTAAGGTGAGCATGTAGGGTGATTTTAAGAGAGAGTTCTGCAGATCCTTAAAATTTGGACATATTGCAGTGTTACTGTTAACATTCCTATGCTCCTGATCTGCAGATATTCTTTTGCTGAATGCCACCTAGGCCTACTTCTGGCTGCTGCATGCCTAAATCAAACCCAGTAGTTATTGTAATTTCAAAAGTTGTTTTCATATTCTGAAATCTCCAGCTTTCTTTCAAAATATTACCTGGTAGTCCTGCCATTAAAGTCCTTGTTCAGACACTTTCTGTTATAACATGACAATTTCCTGTTGTGCTCCTGTGTTGTCATCGTATTCCATACATCGTATCGCACTCCTGCTGAAGACTATGAGCTGCTGGGCCAATGCACATAGTGAAGGTACTATAAACTGTTCTCACTATAGAGAATCCAGTCCACAGTAATGATGTTGAGCCATTACCCTAGTGTGTGCATGTACTTGTAGACAGGATGTGACTGAAAGAGACCAGAGGAGACCAGCACTGCAACATGGGAAAGAACTGAGTTAATTCATTTAGGAAAAAAATGAGACATGACAACTTGGTACAAAGTAATTTTATGAAACTTAATGCAAGCCAAATAGGGTTTGCATCTGCTTAAACCCATCTCTATTTCCTCTATCAACTTCCATGTTCACTTTCACTTTCATTTTTTGTCTGTTGGCTTCACATTATTTTCTAGGTTGTTCTAGAAGATCAGATAATCAGTAACAATTTCTGGGTTATATCATCCTGAATGCTTAAAATTTTACTGTACGTTTTTTTTTTTTCTCAAGCAAACAAAGGGTACTATCTGCAACCACTTTAATAGTGAGGCTAAGCAGTGCTTTATTAAAAAGAAAAAAAAAAGTATTTTGATCAGACTAAGGGTGGAAACCCTTTCAGGGGAGACCACTATTTGCCAGCCACACAATTACAAACATGCCATTAAAAAAATATAGCTAAGAGCTTTTGAGGAATGAGATCTGTAGGACGGGATGGCCATAGATCAGATAGAGAACACATCCATCTCTTGTTTATGTTTCCAAATCTTAGTGCCGACATAGAAGATAAACAAAAGCTGCTTCATCATGTTGGCATGTGGAAAAAATATTTTGATGACTGACTAGGAAAATATGAAGTGCGATATCTGGAGCTGGTCCAGCCTATTGCACAAATTTTGGCGGGCGTTTTCTTTTTCTTTGCCCTGGATGGAGTGAAGAACTGTATCCTTCTTGACAAAACATGCCAAAAAAAGGCAAGAAAAGCTTAACATATAAATGGGAATTTCATAAGAATTCCTTTAGAAAAAGGCTAAAAAAAATGAGTTAATGTGTCATTACAAGTGTATAAATCATGTTCAGTAAGAGATTGTTTACAGTCTTTTTATAGACTTCTTTACTGTAAGGCTCGGTTCACACTGGGGCGACTTGTCAGGCGACCTAGTCGCCTGACAAGTCGCCTCCCGTTCTGTGCTATGGAACCGTTCTAATCGGAGCGACGCAAGTCGCTCCGACTTAGAAAAAGGTTCCTGTATTACTTTGGGGGCGACTTGGGGCGACTTGCATAGACTTCTATGCAGAAGTCGTCTCGCAAGTCGCCCCGGCAGTCGTTTGCAGGTCGCCTCGCTGAGACGACCTGCAAGTCGTGCCGCCCATGTGTGAACCGGGCTTAATGGATTTCCCTAGTTTTACAAACTGTAGTCCACAGTCTATACACACTGGAAGCAACCTTTCTAGACCCAACCAGTATTCCTTAGGAACCGTTCCTGCTAATGAATGATACTACTTGGTAACAGAGATTTAAAGCAGAACTCCAGGATTTTCAAAAAATCCCCCATTAGTACACCCCCACACAAAACACTAAAAAGATATTTGTTAAATTCCTTACCATTGAAGAGAAAAGTCTGATTGAATTTTCAGGAAGTCAGCTCTCTAATTCAAAAATGCATCATATATTCAGCCAAGGAGGAGCTGTTAGAACAGTGATTGCATCATATCCTCTCCCCTCTATTTACACTATCATCAAACTAAATTTACCTTCATGCTTTGCAAATTGCAATGAATGTGGGCAGTACACTAGGCTTGTACATGTAAATGTGAACAAGCCCATTTCAACATAAATTACGCCCCTCATTCTGCAGCCAGCCCCACTACTCAGTGACACACAGTCTGTGCTCTCCCCCTCCAGCCAAAACAGTAGATAAACATATTGCCCTTACTTATTTTATGTAATCATTACTGAACTGTAGACACACGCCCATAATTATATATTATACACACTGTACTCTGCTGTATTTCAGTATTAGAAATATTCCTCCTCATGTAGCTTTGAGATGTTTTGAACAGTAATCAGTAATCAGTGCGGTCTCATCTGTACCCATCAGTGCGGTCTCGTCTGTACCCATCAGTGCTGTTTCACCAGTGCCCACCGGTGCGGTCTCCTCTGTGCCCACCAGTGCGGTCTCACCAGTACGCACCAGTGCAGCTTATCAGTGCAGTATCACCAATGCAGCTTATCAGTGCGGTATCACCAGTGCCCACCAGTGCAGCTTATCAGTGCCCATCAGTGCGGTCCCACCAGTGCAGCTTATCAGTGTCCATCAGTGCAGTCACACCAGTGCAGCTTATCAGTGCCCATCAGTGCGGTCACACCAGTGCCCACCAGTGCAGCTTTTCTGTGCCCATCAGTGCGGTCACACCAGTGCAGCTTTTCTGTGCCCATCAGTGTGGTCAAACCAGTGCAGCTTATCAGTGCCCATCAGTGTGGTCACACCAGTGCCCACCAGTGCAGCTTATCAGTGTCCATCAGTGCAGAGCTCGTTACCTGAAATCATCAGTATGACAGAGCGGAGATCTCGAGCTGACAGGTGTTGTATGTGAAAACACCGATCGCTGTAATGTGCCGCCTCCCATACCAGCATTGGAACAGTGCTCTGTGCTGTCTATCACAATGCCGGTATGGGACTCGGGAGGCGGGACTTTACAGTGATCAGTGTTTTCACATACAGCACCTGTCAGCTCGAGATCTCCGCTCTGTCATGCAGATGATCTCTGCTAACTCTTCCCGCTCTCCCTGCTCGCTTTAGAACTACTGGTGGGCAGTGACAAGAAAGCTGGCTGAGGATACAGGAGGAATAGCAGCCAGCGGTCTTACAAACGGCAAACCACTGGAGATGAATGACTTTTCAGCAAAATCATCAGGCTGCTACAGAGGAACTAAAGAACTCAGAAGAACATGGATGGCATGGTTGGTGAAGGTAGAAGATCAGCAACAAGGACATGGAAAAAGTTTTTTCCCCAGAGTTCTACTTTAAAGTGGAAGTCCAATAAAATACTAGCTATACTTCGTGTTTGTGAACCCAAATATGTAAATCACTGCCAGCCCCTCTATTATAGTTAGGCATAGCACACTGTATAAGTCTTTTATAAAAAACAAATGTAAATACGCTTTTAGAGCGATCTTCAGGCAGGTCACGTGACTCACGGCCGCTTTACATCTCTAAAACATGGCTACTGCAGGCGGGGCCGAGATCAGCCGGGGAGGTCACATGGCTGCTCAGCCCCTCGTGCAGTGGCCCTGGAGACAGGCCGAGATTCACATGAGCCGCCTGAAGATCACTCCAAAACAGTATTTACATGCCTCGCTTTTATAAAAGACTTATACAGTGTGCTATGCCTAGCTATAATAGAGGGGCTAGCAGTGACCATTTATAAAATTTGATTTCTAATAATAGCAGTGGGGGGATGGGAGGAAAAAAGACACAGAACACAGAGCTTGCAGGAAGGAGGGAGTGAGGGGAAGAGAGGAGAGCTGTGGATGACAGAGGGATGTATGCTGACCACTTTGGTCAAGGCTTAGTTGCCCTGATTATCGTGGTCAGCGCAGAGAGGGGGACACAGAAAGTGGCAGGATCAGCCAGGTTTTTTACAGGTCAGAGAGGGGCAGATTACACAGCACAGGCACTGTGCTGTGTAATCTGCTTTAAGGGAACAGGATCTCTATTTTTTTGGGTTAACAAGCACTTTAAACCTGCTCCCACCCCGTTTTAAGCCTAATACTAACTACCCTTTAAGGGAAAGATGTGTATACTTACCCATTCTGAGGGCGCTCAAGTCTGGTCACATGATCAGCTCCCAGCACTGTCTTCAGTGTAGAGGAGGGACAGATAACGTATGGCCAGTAGTAAGCCCATCTCTGGGAAGATCATGTAACCAGACTGGAGCGTACTCAGAAAAGGTAGGTATAAAGCAAGTTTCCTTTACAGGGTAGTTAGTATAGGGCTTAGAATGGGGGTAAAAGCAGGTTTAAAATGGTAATAAACTCTCCCTGATACATTTTCCCCATTTAACTCATTAATAAGCACTGTACAAATTGCTGTGTATGGATCGATGCTAACCTGCTCTGTTTTCTTGTAATCTGTCCTGTTCATTTTCATGACGTTACCGGTGCATGCGCATATTTCTCCTGATTCACGGCACACTTATTGTGCTGTCAGGCCATTCATTAATATGCATCTCCTCTCTGCAGCACTATCCTGCGAGATTACAGTGCAATTCAGTTCCTGAAACATCCCATGTGATCTGCAACGTCACAGGGGGTGTAAACATCGGCACGTTGCATAGCACCCCAGAGTAAGAAGATCGGCTGCATCATATAGCGGACTGTATCTTACAGTATTAAAAAAATAAACATGTGTTGAAATGCTTGCCCACCTAGCTGCCTCGATATGCGGGACACAATTGCTATAGCAAGTCCAAACGCTATATTCCCCACGCACACGGTCCTGAAAATGGTTGTAGTTATACTGGTTGCTGCAATGACCACCGGCTGGAAGCCTTAGACAATCAGAGTGCAGAAATGTCATCTGCTTTGGACCCTTTTGAGGAATCCTTGGTATGCTGATGTAATGTCTTCTCTAGGGTTACAATAGCGATCACGAATGAAAGTGAGGCTTGGCTACAACATTACTAAGCATGTGCAAGATTACAACAGTGACAAGCTGAAAGGGTGGAAGTAAACTGGACTGCAGACATGGAAGACAGTAGCTAAGATGGTGCTGGCTGCTGCCTGGAAACAAGAAACTAAAATCAACTGGAAAAACGTAAGAAACATCCAAAACGGGGAAAGAATAATGCACAATGTAATGGAAAGCTTTGTCAAACTAAATTTATTAAGAAGGAGCACTTGAGGGGCTGAGTTTACTACCTTTTTAAGTATAGTTCGTATTTGACTGGACTTCTACTTTAAGCTGGCCATACAAGTTAATATTTATTTTATTCCACTCCACGGGCGGAATGAGAAAAAACAATTACTCCATTCATGGAAAACCGCATGAATGGACAAATCTTCAATGTATTCTGACAGCCTGTACCAATGGCTGTCAGAATCCCTAAACAGTGCCTGCATCTGATTGGATGCAGGCACTGTTTGGCTGAGAATTTTCTGCCCAGCTCCTTTGAGAAAAGTTGTTTGAAAGAACCTTGTGTTTTTTTTTCTCCTCTTGAATGGAGAGAAAAGTACATTGTATCTTCAAATAAGAATCAACCCATGTGGGTGAGAACAAAATGCTCCTAGCCCAAAATAGTAGTAAAATTGAAAAAAATGCTCCCAAGGGCCTATAGGCAGCTGAAAAAAAATTAAACTAGATCAAATATATCAAAAAAATTATCTTTATTGCGTACAAATATATATGGAACATGAATTTAAATTGACATGAGCTCTGGTATGCATGATATTAAAAAAAAATGAGATGTCAATGTTACATATGCAGATAGCAAGAAATGCAAAGTGTATTTCTCAACACTGGATGCTACCACTCAGAAAAGCCCAATGAGTTTCAATCGTATTCTGTCCTGATCTTCCTCAGGGCATGACATCTTCAAATTGGAGTATTGTGTGTAACCAGAACCCACTAAAAACATAGGGACAGGGTGGTCTCCAGGTGGTGATCTATCCAGGAAAGTGTGCAGAAGGTCCAAAGGGACCCACAAAAAAAATCACACCTGCTGGATGTAGGGAAATCTCTACACTGCCACACCTTATTCTCTGCAGTGAGTGATCAGTTGCAGGATGGGAATGGCTGCTAGACATTGATACTCTTACTTACCTGGATATGTGAGGGGTTAAAATGATCTCCCTACATGAATCATTGATCCTTTTAAACTTGAAAACTACAGGCAGTTCCCTGAGTTACGAACATCCGACTTGCGAACGACTCCTACTTACGAATGGGAGGCGGCATATCAGAAAACGACGTCTGCGCATGCGCGGCTACTTGACAGTACATCGGAAAACATCGGAAAACGATGTCTCTGACGGTCTGCGCATGCGCTTCCAACTTACGAACATATTCAACTTAAGAACAAACCGGCAGTCCCTAAGCCGTTTGTAACTCGGGAACTGCCTGTACACATGTGTCCCTGTAAACAATGGATCTGTAGGGATAACCCACAGTTGGATTTTAATTGACTACAGAATTAAGTGGGATACACACATATATTTATGTACAGTGGATATAAAAAGTCTACACACCCCTGTTAGAATGTCAGGTTTCTGTGATGTAAAAAAAAATGAGACAAAGATAAACCATTTCAGAACTTTTACCACCTTTTAATATGACCTATAAACTGTACAACTCAATTGAAAAACAAACTGAAATCTTTTAGGAAGGGGAAATAAAAAATAATAATAATGTGGTTGCATAAGTTTGTACACCCTCTTATAACTGAGGTTGTAGCTGTGTTCATATTTAAGCAATCACATTTAACAAACTGATGTTAAATAGGAGTCAGTACACAACTGCCATCATTTAGAGTTCCTCTGATTAACCCCAAATAATGTTCAGCTGTTCAAGTAGATCTTTCCTGACTTTTTCTTAGTTGCATCCTTCAGCAAAAGCCATGGTCCGCAGAGAGCTACCAATGCATCAGAGGGATCTCATTGTTAAAAGGTACCAGTCAGGAGAAGGGTACAAAAGAATTTCCAAGGCATTACATATACCATGGAACACAGTGAAGACAGTCATCATCAAGTGGAGAAAATATGGCACAACAGTGTCATTACCAAGACCTGAACGTCCCTCCAAAATTGACGAAAAGACAAGAAGAAAACTGGTCAGGGATGCTGCCAAGAGGCCTACAGCAACATTAAAGGAGCTGCAGGAATATCTGGAAAGTACTGGCTGTGTGGTACAGGTGACAACAATCTCACATATTCTTTATATGTCTGGGCTATGGGGTAGAGTGGCAAGATGGAAGCCTTTTGCTACGAAGAAAAACATCCAAGCCTGGTACATTTTGCAAAAACACATCTGAAGTCTCCCAAAAGCCCGTGGGAAAATATGGTCTGATGAAACCAAGGTTGAACTTTTTTGGCTATAACTCCAAAAGATTTGGAGCAAAAACAACACTGCACATCACCAAAAGAACACCATACCCACAGTGAAGCATGGCGGTGGCAACGTCATGCTTTGGGGCTTATTTTCTTCAGCTGCAACAGGGGCATTAGTCAAAGTAGAGGGAATTATGAACAGTTCCAATTACCAGTCAATATTGGCACAAAACCTTCAGGCTTCTGCTAGAAAGCTGAACATAAAGGGGAACTTCACCTTTCAGCATTATAAAACATACATCCAAATCAACAAAGGCATGGCTTCACCAGAAGAAGATTACAGTTTTGAAATAGCCCGGCCAGAGCCCAAACCTGAATTTGATTGAAAATCTGTGGGGCGATCTGAAGAGGGCCGTGCACAGGAAATGCCCTTGCAATCTGACATATTTGGAATATTTTTGCAAAGAAGAGTGGGCAAATATTGCCAAGTCAAGATGTGCCATGCTGATAGACTCATCCCCAAAAAGACTGAGTGCTGTAATAAAATCAAAAGGTGCTTCAACAAAGTATTAGTGTAAGGGTGTGCATACTTATGCAACCATATTTTATTTTTACTTCCCTCCACCTAAAAGATTTCAGTTTGTTGTTCAACTGAGTTGCACAGTTTATAGATCACATGGTGGAAAAATATCTGAAATTATTTTTCTTTGTCTCATTTTTTTACATCACAGAAACCTGACATTTTAACAGGGGTGTGTAGACTTTTTATATCCACTGTATATATATTTTTTGAAAGAAATTCCCATCAAGGTGTCAGCTGTATATTGAGTGCTTTTTACCATCAAGGGCTTTTTTGTGGGCTTGTGTGTCCTCCTCTCCATTTCCTTACATCCAGCAATGGTGATTTTCCATGGGTCCCTTTGGACATTCTGCACACTTTCCGGATAGATCACCACCTGGTAACCACCCTGTCCCTAAGTTTTTAGTTGGCTCTGGTTACACACGATATTCCAATTTGAAGATGTCTTCTTCCCCCTGAGGAAGATTAGGACATAAAACAATTGAAAGGCTCTGGACTTTTCTGAGCGGTAGCATCCAGTTTTGAGAAATACACTTTGCATTTCTTGCTATCTGCATATGTAACATTGACATCTCATTTGTTTGAATATCATGCATAACAGAGCCCATGTGGTTTTTAATTCATCTTCCATATATATTTGTACGTAATAAAGAGAATTTTTGTTGATATATTTGATTTAGTTAAATTTTTTTTCAGCTGCCTATAGGCCCTTGGGAGCATTTTTTTTTTCAATTTTAGTACATTGTATCTTTTTCTCCTTGCTAGAGGAAAAAAATTGTAAAAAAATTAAGATATAATAGCTAGATCATTGTCAGAGATAGGGTCAAGGTTAGGGACAAAAGTCAAATTCAGACAGGGTCAGTGTATTTTAGGGAAAAAAATGCATTTTTTTAAATACATTTTTTTATCATCGGTGCATCTGGGTATCATCTGGGCCCTACTACAGGTACAAACAACAAGTAATATAGACATATGTGGTATCAATGTGATTGTCAGAAGTTGGAGAATTTGTTTTAGGTTGTTCTTTAGTGGTAGGTCATGGTTATAAAAGGAATATACAGCTATATTTTTAAAGATCTGTTTTCCTCTGGAATTAAAAAACAAATCAGGAGATATCCATTACTATTTACCACAAAATGAAAGAACAATTTGACCTGAAAAAAAAGGTATAATTTATCTGCATACATTAACCACTTGACCTCAGGAAGGTTTTACCCCTTCCATGACCAGAAAAGAGAAGAGACAGCCGCTCACAGGACTCTCACTCCTATCTGGTGATGATAGTGATCACCTTATAAGTGTTTTCTTTATAAAGTGTACATATAGATCTCTTAGCTGCACAGGACAATATAGTTCTCCATTGTTCAGGAGACAGTTCTTCCCCAAGATTTTCCTTCCATTTACGAATATAGCTATGTTTCCCCAATTAAATTCTGTCAGAAGAATTTCAAATTTTATATATGCTAATGGAAATTTTAAATAAAACCTTGTATTACCTCATTTTAGATCCAGCGATGTCATCACTGGGTATCTGTGCTTCTCTATACAATTCCGTTAGATCATTGCTGGTGGAAGGCATCGGCATAGTGCTTTACATAGCATTCTGAAAACATCACAGCAGCATGGCTCATTACTCTTCTCAAGAGCTCTCAGCCCTAGTGCAAGCAGTGGGCTGACATTGGAGGAATTATGCAAATCTCTAAATATCTTGATGGATGGATGTCAGCCTGGAAATATGGGCATTCATAGACAGACTTTCCAAGGTAAAGGCCACATGTGATGCTACGCCTCTATGACTGGAAGAAAATCCGAAGCTGCAGGCAAGGGACATTAAACTTGGGAAGGAAAGGGCTAGATGATGCTGGACATCCACCAGCCAGGAAATGAGGCAAGCTCTATCTGACTTTTTGCAGCTCCTAATGAACTCTGTAAGAAACTCAGTGTGCAGTAAAATTAGAGTAAGCAGTTTAGGTACAGGAGTGGAATCTGTGCAACTATGCAAGACAGAAAGCAAGGCTGTAGTTGAGAGTTAAGTTATTAGTTCATTTCAGATCGCGTTCAGTGTTTCGGGTATAGGAATTCTGTGTAAATGAGGCATGTAGTCCATTGTGTAGTAGGAGAGGACATACTTGCAATTTTTGTTAGTTCTCTACTTCTATTGCTATGATGCTTATTTGTTTTTAACTGCTTGCACTTCCTTTGAGAGCCTAAGTACAGCCTTGTGAACTATTCCATCAATGTCAACCCGTACTGGTCAGCTGACAGTAGCTATTCCTTCCATGCCTCTCCTGACAGATGTTTTCTTTTACTCTGTTTAGACAAGGAAATAAGCTCTCCAGTAAAACCCGGAGAAACCTAAGATGTTGGGATACTTTAGTACCAGACTATATATAAGATTGGTTCCCTTTAAATCTTGAATAAAACATTGCAGTACTGTGTACTTTATTTAATAACTTTTAATTGTTTCCTATCAGCTCCTTAATGCCAATAATACTCTACACCAGTTTCATTGCAAAATGTCTTTGTGTCGTCCTGTAGTTCTTTAGGATTTCCCCAAAAATTAGGAATAGGAAGTTGCAATGTTGAATTCAAAGTGCAAGTTCACCTTTAGCAACATTTTCCAAAAAAACCCCTATGCAATTCCATATGCCCTGAATAGAACATACCAGTGCTCTTTCTTTTCATAATCGTACATCCTTGGGTTGAAGTGGTTATGTGGATGATGCCTGCACCCGATCAACATTTTCAACCTGGGCTGTCTTGTAGAAGTGATCCGAACGGCTATAAAGGGGGCTCCCCGCTGCCTTTACCAGGCTCTCCTGACCAATCAGGGAGCCTGGTACCACCACCGCTTGACATCCAAGTCCAAGTATATTAAAATTCCTTTACCTGTTGACTGACTTCTGCTTTAAGCATCAACTACTCTTTCCGTAAAATAATACATTCTAAGGTAAGTTTTGAACCTTCTATCTGCTAGTTTGAGTTCATGGCGCCATGTTCTTAGCTTTACATTGAAAATTCTTGCCTCCTAAACCTTATTCACACCCTTATTGTATTTAATGGTTTCAGTCATGTCCCCATTTACCTTCTTTTCTCAGAACCGTACATAATGGGGTTGATTCACTAAAGGCAACTAGGCCTTTGCAAGAAAATTTTCCATTAACTTATTGAATTTGGTGAAGTTTTGTTGGCTTCCATCAGCCAATCATGTCCTTGCACATTAATAGGTATTCCCTGCAAAGTGATTTTTTGCCACATTCACTAATCTGTGGAAAAATTCCCTTTGAAAGTGATCTGCCTATTTTTCCTTTAGTAAATCAACCCATTAAGTTCCTACAATCTCTGATATGTTTTATCCCTCAGACCTTATATCTTCTTTGTTGCCCGTCTCTGGACCTGTTCTATCTTATTAGAACGGGTCCAGAGACTTTTTGTAAGTGAGGTCTCCCAAACTGGAAGCAGTATTATAAATGAGGTCTAACTAAAGATCTATACATCGAAATCAGGACCTCCTTACTCTTTCTGGTGGTGCAACCTAGAATTCTATTTGTTATGAAAAAAAAATATGTGCAACTGCCCCTATGTATTTGTAACTATAGCTGCATGCACCCTGCATCACCTAAAGGTGTAAGAATGTGTATAAATGTTCTGCGCTGAAAATTATATATGTATGTATGTATGTGTGTCTGTGTATATATATATATATATATAGAGAGAGAGAGAGAGAGAGAGAGAGATGGTGAAAAATATTGGCACCCCTGCATTTTTGCCAGATAGTGCACCACTTCACTCAGAAAATTGTTGTAATGTACAGATGTTTAGGCGTTCGCATGTTTATTTCTTTTGTTTGTATTGGTATGACACAAAAAAGTGAAGAAACAAAAAGCCAAATCTGACATATTCCCTGCAAAACTCCAAAAGTGGACTGGACAAAATTATTGGCACTCTCAATGTAATATTTGGTAGCACACACCTTGGAAAAAATAACTGAGATCAATAGCTCCTGTAACCATCAATGAGCTTCTTACACTGCTCTACTGGAATTTTGGACCCCTCATCCTTTACCAACTACTCCAGTTCTCTCAGATTGGAAGGGTTCCTTTTCCCAACTGCTGTTTTTAGATCTCTCCACAGGTGCTTTATGACAGTGATGTCAAGTACCCCCAGCAGGCCATGTTTTGGGAATTTCTCTTAGATAAAATAACTGTCCAAAATACCAAGCCATTGACTCTGATTTAAAACACCTGTGTAAGATAAAGGAAAACCCGCAAACATGGTCTGTTGAGGGTACTTGAGGACTGAGGTTGAGAAACACTGCTCTATGGGATTTAGATCTGAACTCATTGGTGGCCAGTTCAGTACTCTCCAGTTCTTTGTCTTAAACCATTTCTGGGTGCTTTTTGATGTGTGCTTTGGGTCATTGTCCTGCTGTAAGACCCATAACCTCTGACGGAAACCCAACTTTCTAAAACTGGGTTTACATTGCACCCCAGAATTCAAGACATCCAGTGCCTGAAGCAGCAAAGCAACCCAAAACATCAGTGAACCTCCACCATGTTTGACTGTAGGGATTATATTCTTTTCTTTAAAGGCCCCCTTTCTTTTTTTGAAAACAATAGAATGATGGGCTTTGCCAAAAAGTTGTCATTTTGTTTCGTCTGTCCACAGCGCATTCTCCCAAAAGGATTTTAGCTTCCTCTGGTAAGTTTTGGCAAACTCTTTGATCAATTTTTCTCTTTTGTCCACGTCCAGGGAGATTAGTTACAGTGCCATGGGCTGTATACTTCTTTACAATGTTGCACACAGTGGACACAGGAACATTAAGATCTCTGGAGATGGACATGTAACATTGAGTTTGTCCATGCTTTTCCACAATTTATGTTCTCAAATCCTCAGACATTTTAACTGGTAGCCGGTGAGATTTGTATATTGTCAGCACCTGTTAATTGATACAAGTACGGTAAGTTTAATTACAAATTGCAGGAGTATCACAAACTTGGAATGCAATTGTTTCTTTTGCGTGGAATGTGTCAGATTTGGCTTTTTATTTCTCCACTTTTTTGTGTCATACCGATACAAAGGAAATAAACATGAGAATGCCTAAACATTTGTAATTGCAACAATTTTCTGGGCAAAGTGGTGCATTATCTGACAGAAATGCAGGGATGTCAATATTTTTGGCCATGACTGTGTGTGTGTGTGTGTGTGTATATATAGTCAAAAGTATTGAGGCACCTGCTTTTACACGCACATGAACTTTAATTGCATTCAAGTCTTAGTCCGTAGGGTTCAGTTTTGAGTTGGCCCACCCTTTGCAGCTATAACAGCTTTAACTCTTCTGGGAAGGCTGTCCACAAGGTTTAGGAGTGTGTCTATGGAAATGTTTGACCATTCTTCCAGAAGCGCATTTGTGAGGTCAGGCACTGATGTTGGGCGAGAAGGCCTGGCTCGCAGTCTCCACTCTGATTCATCCCAAAGGTGCTCCATTGGGTTGAGGTCAGGACTCTGTGCAGGCCAGTGAAGTTCCTCCACCCCAAACACGCTCATCCATGTCTTTATGGATCTTGCTTTGTGCACTAGTGCACAGTCATGTTTGAACAGGAAGGGGCCATCCCCAAACTGTTCCAACAAAGTTGGGAGCATGAATTTGTCCAAAATGTCTTGGTATGCTGACACCTTAAGGGTTCCCTCTACTGGAACTAAGGGGCCAAGCCCAACCCCTAAAAAAACAACCCCACAAGGTCCATAAAGACATGGATGAGCGAGTTTGGGGTGGAGGAACTTGACTGGCATGCTCAGAGTCTTGACCTCAACATGATAGAACACCTTTGGGATGAATTAGAGTGGAGACTGCGAGCTAGACCTCGTCCAATATCAGTGCCTGACCTCACAAATGCGCTTCTAAAAAGAATGGTCAAACATTTCCATAGACACACTCCTAAACCTTGTGGACAGCCTTCCCAGAAGAGTTGAAGATTTATAGCTGCAAAGGGTGGGCTAACTTCAATATTGAACATTATAGACTAAGACTGGGATGCCATTAAAGTTTATGTGCGTTTAAAGGCAGGTTTCCCAATACTTTTGACAATATTGTGCATCTACTTCATCATACGACAAAGAGAACATAGCAGAGACAACAATGTCCTGACTGGAAGTTGGTATTGTTGGTGGGAGGCATGTTTAATACATTTTGTAATGCAGAACATACTCAGATATGCTAAACTATGAGCAGTGTGCATGATTTTTTGGATTATTTCCTAAATGTACATAATATAACTGAATACTAACATTTATAGGTAAAGTTGATCCAGGGAACAGCCAATTCCCTCTTGGGAGATCAGGAAGGAATTTTTTCCCCTGCTGGAGCAAATTGGATAATGCTTTGCTATGTTTTTTTGCCTTCCTCTGGATCAACTGTGGGTATGGGATTATGCATATAGGACTGTAAAAAAAAGAATGTCCTCCTTTTTATTGGTTGAACTAGATGGACTGATATGTCAGGTCAGGCACGATTACCTTATGCTGAAGGTTAGTAGATTTAATGGAAAAATCGAACATGTTATGGTGAGGTGGACTAGAATAAGACAGAAATCCCCCCCCCCCCAAAAAAAAAAAGTTCCTTTTGTTTTTGTTTTTTTATCCCACCTCACCATAATGTGTTTGATTGTTCCATTGTGTCAGTCCATAAATAATACTCAATTGAAGCCATGGTTTGGAATAAATAGCTCTGTAATTTTAAGCTCAATTAGTGTTATAGACCAGAGATTATGAATGTGCAGTTGGTGTGCATGAAGGAATGGTTTGGTTCCACTCACTATTCTAAAATGAGGTATAAACCTCATTATTTCTCCCATTTGTGACCGAAAAGTGATCTGCAAATACCTTCAGTTTTAAGATAGATCCATAGTAGTTTAAATGAACTCTCTTTTCTTTTTAACCTTTACTGTATAACAATACAATCATTAAAACAATTTTTCTTTAGATTAAAAATATTTAAAAACAGAAAACATAAAATACATTATAATGGTCCTATATTTTTTCTGAAAATTTCTCTAAGATGCTGAAAATGGTGTTTAGCTTTGTATTTTATTATGGCTCATGAATTATTGTATGTTGTCCTCGTAGTGCTTAAGGTGTTGCTTTTCACAGGCAAAAAGCAGAAACAAATGCACCTGAAATATTTCTGGGAAGTCTTTCTCTTGGCACATGTTTTTCTTGTGTTTGTGTTGTCAGGTAATACCCTGCAGAGCAAAGTTTCCGTTCTAGTGGATGTTTTATGTGTCCTAATGTATGTAAGACACTGCAATGGAAAATGTTCAAAAGGGTGAAGGGCTTTCTTCTGTGAAAATAGAAAACTAGATGATGGACGTGTTCGTCTAGACACATTGGAGAGCTTTTCTTTTGATTATGTGTGTCAAGTGTGTGGTGGTGTTAGTGGGATCATTGTGGTATAGGCGTAAAAACATACACTAAATAAAAATAGTACTTCACTGAGAAGTTCAGAGTTATAGAAAGTGAAGTAAGACAATACTGAGAGGCCAAGACAGAGTAGGAACAGGACAACACTCAGGGCAATACAGAAAAAAGATTGGACTGGAAAGCAAAAGCCCAATTGTAAATTATAAAGGAGTAAAGTAACATGAGAATTACTTAGGCAGGGGTAGCCTGTAGTATTTCTTCTAATCTGAAGGTGGCACTATGCCAGTTTTTCAGGCGGGCGGGGGCTCATTGAGGAATAATTGGCTCCAAGCAGCCATCTATGGAAGACTGCAATCCTATTGGATACCAACTTCCCACAAGATTTGGGCAGCCATCTTGACTAAGGATTCCATAAATAGTGGATCTCTACTCATTCAGTGTGCTCGCAATGTGGGAATAAGATAGGGACAGAGCTCCCTGCTGGATAGGGAGAGAATAGGATTGGCATTAGAAAGAGGTACCCAAGAGGTACCCGACGGAGAGGGAAAGTTTAGGTTTTCCCTACAGGTTGTCCTCTGTCAGCTTCTTGGAACAGTCTCCCAATGGCATAAATACAAAGAATAGAGACGGCAACTCCAAACGTCCTTTTTGCTTCTTTATTGGTGCATAAAAAAAGTGAGTAAAAACATACAGGGGCTTGCGTGTTCCGGCTTACAAGCCTTGATCACAGCACCTTGACTGGGTGCTGTGAACAAGGCTTGTAAGCCGGAACGTTTGAGCCCCTGTATGTTTTTACTCACTTTTTTAATGCACCAATAAAGAATCAACAAGGACGTTTCACGTTGCTGGATCTATTCTTTGTATTTATGTCTGTACCAGTGTGAGAGAGAGCATCAGCCAGATAACCCATTGTGGATTTTATCACAAGCCTACAAAGCATTTACACTGATTTTGAGCGTTGCATTATCTGCTTTTATCAGTCTCCCACTGGCAGCCAGATATTTGCAGGGACTTTTGATGATTGCAGTGTTACTCAGTATTACCACTGCCCCTTCATAGAAAGTGCTCCTCTGACATCCTGTAATCTGTATGTATCATAACATTGCAGGAAAACTGCCTTTCTTGTAAACATTACTTTATCTACCTGTTTAACTGTATAACAGTATAACATGTGTAGTGCCATTGCTGTAACTGCCTTGTTTGTGCCTATTGAATTTCTACAACATATAACAATGTTCAAATAATTCCATGTAGTAATTCCTCTCAATCTTCAGGTACACTGATTAGACCTTGTCTACAATCACATACGGGGGGATCAAGGTATATTGAGAGGTAGTAAAGAAGGAGGGAGCTTTAAAGAATATGTAAACACAACATTTCATATTCCTGATATGTGCCTGCTGTCCCATGTACTTGTATGAGAAAGTATCGTGTTCTCTTTGTTTTGCTTCCTTTGTGTGAAATCCCTGGTGTTCCTGCCAGTCACTCTGATTTCCTATCAAAAACTAACCACACTAAGCACAGCATGGTCAGTACTCTAGCTGTGCTGGGAACTCAGTCTGCTCTTCTTCAATGATCAGGCTTGTCCTGACATCCCTTTCCCCGTGCAGCCATTCACTGGGAAGATCAGCATGCTGCTGTTTCTCCTTCCTGAGCTCTTTATGCAGCTGAGAACAGAGGGTAAGTGAACACTTTTTAAAAAATCAAAGAAAAGGGTATTTAAAATGTTTTTATATGTATACACAAATGTTTTGCCTTTCATTTCTATTTTAAACTGAATGGGTTGTTTTACATATACTTTAAAGTGACCCATGCTGTTGTGATTGCTATCCCATTTAACAGTGAAATAATGCTGTTTTAAGCTATGTATTTCTCATGTCATAGATCTCTAGCTACCCCTAGATAGAACAGTTCAAGCACTGAGTAAAACATATTTTTTAAGATTTAGGCATTGAACTTTAATAGGTTGGACTTGATGGACTTGTGTCTTTTTTCAACCTCACCTACTATGTAACTATGTAACTAAAACTAAGGATCTGAGCTAAGGTTTAAGTTGAGGCTAGGTCTTGGGTTGAGGGATGAGTTAAAGGTTATGATTTGGGCTATGGTTGTTGTCAAAAACTAACATTATTACATTTTTAGATGTTGTAAATTAGTGTTCAGGTAATACATGTGCTGTAAAGTATCACACATGGGGGGGATTCACTAAAACTGGAGAGCCCAAAATCTGGTCAACTCTGCATAGAAACCAACCAGCTTCCAGCTTTTATTGTCAAAGCTTAATTAAACAAGCTGAAGAAGCAGACTGGCTACTGTGCACAACTGCACCAGATTCTGAGTGCACCAGTTTTAGTAAATCAACCCCATAGTACAGTGTTAATACCAAAAAATGCCATCACAGGTTCTATGACTATTTTGCTTGACTACCTTTATCACCCCCTCTTCATGTGTGCCAGTAGGTGGGATATATGGTGACCTTTTATATTAATTGCGTAACCTCTTCTCGCTGGCGCCTCCCTGCCCTTTAAGAGGTTTAGGATTCCGGGAGGTGGGGCGGGGTTTATGATCATGTGACCGCTGTGATTGGCTGGACACCAAGGTGTTAAAGAGGATCTTCATCCCGTAAACGAAAATTTAAAAGTCAGCAGCTACAATTACTGTAGCTAACGTTTTTTTAAAAAACACACTTACCTGTCCCAGGATCCAGTGATGTCCTCACCTGGCTCTTTGCCAGTCTTCGGGTGCAGGTGGTGGCATCTGAACTGTGGGCAGCCAACTGTGACTCCTTACAGCTTCACAGCCAGCTGCCCACTGTGCATGCGGCCCTTGAATGGTCCCGCAGTCTCCTGAGACCTGTGACATGTCCCAGGAGGCTGCGGGGGAAGAGGGGGGCCGAACTTCCTCTGAAATCGCCACGGTGATCTGAACAGAAGTGGGAGTGGGTATCTGTCAAATCAGGCACTCGCCCCCCCCCCCAAAAAAAAGACAAACAAAAACATTCCGAATATTGGAGGGGGAAGCGGAAATTCCCCTTTTGGGGGAAGTTCCGCTTTAAAGAACAAGGTGCACATTGATCTACAATCAGATGAGCTGTTCAAGGAAGTCTATGGTACAACACCAGGAAGTAGGAGAAAGGTGCCGGATCTCCTAAAGCAGTAAGTGTTCTAAGTCTTAAAAATTCTACTTCATTTAGTTGTTCAAAAGGTCCTCCTTCATCAGGGCTTGGTACTGTTGAAAAAGTGAGTACTGGGCTAATAAAATAGGAGGAATCATGAGGGGTAATCAGCTGTAGATAATGTTAGTTAATGATACAACATCAGGCTTACTCAGTATGATGGCCCCAGGAATAGACAAGCATTATGTGATAAAATTTGACTTTCTCAATTGTACTGTGCTGGAAATTCACATGAAAACATTTAGGCTGTTTTCACACTATTGCGAATTGGATGCAGGTTCCCCGCATTCTATTCACAATAGCAGGAGATTTTGACTGGCTCTCTACCTCCTCTGCGGCTCCAGTGTAAATTTGCACAGGAGCCCTGTGCGTCTTTTGGTCTGTTTCAGGTCCTAATTCAGCCAAACATTCGGGCTGAAATCAGACCTGAAACGGTGAACGGGGACGCACCGGACAACTGCTGTGAGCTGCATGCGAAGATAGTGTAAACCGAGCCTCAGTGTCTATACAGTCCAAAACTGACCAAAGCAATTTAAGTTTGGTGTATTCCCTGTCTAGCCGAGTTATGTCGGCTCGCCTTTCTCGTTTGACCTGTGTGGAGATCGGAATGAGCTTGCCCCTTATGAAGGCTTTGTGCACGGCCCAGAGCAGTTCTGGGGAGGTTCCCCAGAACAAAGTACTCTTGTAGGCCTTTTTCAATTTCTATGACTCTGATGGGATCAGATAGCAATGACTCATTAAGTCTCCATTGTCCTCTTGACCCTCCCAAAGCCCCCGTTTTGATTGTTATGATTACGATGGAGTGGTCCGATAGGGCCGCCTCCTTAATGTGGGCTCTAAGGACTACTGGGAGGAGGGAGGACGGGGTCAGCATGTGATCCTCGCGTAAGTGTTGTCGGGGGAAGAGTAATGGGTGAAGTCACGCTTGGTGGGATTGAGTTCCCTCCAGGTGTCCGCTAAACCGTGGGCGTGTAGCATCTTTGCTATTCTGAGGCTTTCTTTTGTGGGGCGTGTTAGTTGAGACCTCGGGGTTTGGACTTGTCTAACCCCTGATTGAACGCTACGTTCGAATCTCCCCAAAAGATGATCTTCCCTTCCAGTTTTGAAGCGAGGGTGCTCAATAGGGAGTCAAAAAATTTGGCTTGTCCCTTATTTGGAGCATAGTAGGAGACTAGGGAGTACAGGTGGTCCCCCACCATGCCCTTGACCAGGAGGAGCCTCCCTTCTGGGTCAGCATGATCAGAGATTTTTACGAATTTGCAGGTTTTGGATATTACGATTGCAACCCCCTTGGTTTTATTGTCAGCGCTCGCTAGGAAGAACTGAGGGAAGTGGGGGTGGAGGAACTTAGGGCTATACCAGGAATGAATGTTTCTTGTAACATGAGAATATCTAGCTGGAGAGACTTGTAATAGTCTAAAACCTTCCTCCTCTTAATTGGGGAGTTAAGGCCCCGGACATTGTGGAAAGCTATGTGGAATTTAACGTCGGGGCCGTCAGCCATGGAGCAGAGGGGGTGGAACGCTGCGAAAACAACCCTCACTTACCTGTAGATGTGTGGAAATCTGGACAGCTGCCCCTCAGGGAGGTATGGGGGAAGTTTGACTAGCTTTCTGGAGAGGTTTAGCAGTCTTGGAATGTCCTTACTCTGCTATGGGCAAATCTGACAACAAGTGATAAATATAAGGGAAAGGAAAACTGAAGGCAAAAAACAGAGAACTCAGTAGATAAGGGCCAAGTGATGTATATGCCTCAGGGCATTAAGCATGAGAAACCCCTATAGTGGGGGAACTAATCCTCCGGTCCCTTCTGTAGGTCCGGGATGTAGGAAAGGCAGTCCATACTTGCTTCAGGCTGGGTTTTTTGGGATTTAGGGGCTGGTGGGTGTCGGTCGTTTGTTGGAGCTAGTGCCGGAATTGGAGGTGTACATCTCAGCTTCTTGGGATATGATCTTCAGGTGCAAGAGTAGTTTCTCACCTTCTGGGAGGGAGGAGAAGGCATAATGTTTCCCCTTATCGGTAAACTTAACGGGAAGGCGCATCTGTATTTTATGTCTCTCTGGGTGAGAGCGTGGAGTGGTGGTTTCAAATATCTCCTCCTCTGGATCGTGGAGGCTGAGAGATCCACAAAGATCTGCACCTGATGGCGCTGGCACATCACTTTGTGAGCAGACCTGGCCTGCCTCATAACTTCCTATTTCACGGTGTAGTGATGGGGTTTGGCAATAACATCCCTCGGGGTGCCATCTTTTTTGGCGGGCCCCAGGGCTCTGTGGGCCCTGTCCAGCTCGAGGGGGGAATGTTGGGTATCAGGTGTTTAATCAGGTCCTCCACTGCTTCTGGAACATTTAGTATAGTCTCTGGTAGTCCATGAATTCTAATATCTAATTCTAATATCTTCTGGACCTATTTTCTAATATCTTCCTAATATCTTCTGGACCTATTTTGGAAATCCCAGGTCGTCAATGCGAGCCATGGCCAGGTCAAGTTGTTTCTGCACAGTGTAGATGTGCTTAGAATTTTGGTTAGTAATAGCTATTGTATCGATCCGGGCTCCTAAATTGTTAAATTGTTAAAGTCAGCCTTTAGGTCCCCTGTTATTTTCACAGCTGTTTGTGCCAGGCCTCTGTCCAGTAGCTCTGAGAATTTGTGGAAGAGGGTGTCCATGTGAAAGACAGGGTCTCTGGCACGGGTATCATGTAGGGGGTAGCCTGGTGGTCCCGCTGCGTTAGACCCCAGGGGTGATAGAGAGAATTAATTTATGGAACGCTTGAGGAGGCATTCTGTGGATGCTGGGGAAGGGGTGATGGCTGGTGGGAATCCTGTCTGCCCTCCTGGTGTTAAGTGTAGGGGAGTGTGGGGTGGCTCTGACCTGTAGTCCACCTGGCCTGTGGAGCAGAGATCCTGTGTCTGTGGCTGTGCTGCGGTGGCCATCTTGGATATCCCAGTCGCTCCTGCCTTCTCAAATTGTGGCCTCAGGTTTCACTTTACCAATGCCCCGATCATATGGGGGTGTCCCCGGTCCTGTGGAGGGTGCCTCCTGTCAGTCTGGTGCCGTTAGATGCGCTGTGGAAAGTGCTGTGGGCGCCGCTGTGTCGTGAGGGAGCTCTTGCCTTAAGCGGCCATTTTGTGAGCCCCGCGTATGCGCACTCCATTTTCACATTTTTTAATCCACATTTTTTGTAGAAACACGGACTTTAGTGTTTTGGTTATAGCTCAAAATATTTGTAGGTGTGTGTACACACGTTAATACGCATGGTATATGTATATTGTTTATATTAGTAGTGTTTAGTACTGCACAATTGTTTATATTTATTTTAATACATCTGTGTGTGGTTCACAGAGTGTGCTGGCTTTTTGATTTATTGATAACACTGTTGCACGTTTATTATTTATTATACGAGGGGTCTTCAAAAAGTTTCCACAATTTTATATATATAACTTACCGTATTTATCGGCGTATAACACGCACCGGCGTATAACACGCACCCCAATTTAGGAGGGAATTTTAAGGAAAAAAAACTTTTAGGAGGGAACTTGAAGGGAAAAAAACTTACATTTAAATGCCCATCATTGCATATACAAGTGTAGCGCTGTAGGTTTAAAAAAACTTATAAAGATATAAAAATAAAGAATAAAGAAAACGTCTATATCAAACAGCAAAAATTGCAAAATATGACAGCTTAACAAATAAACAAATAAAGTCTCTGATGTTCTTCAGATGTTTTAAGAGCTGAAAGGGACTGATGTTAGTCCAAAAGTATGTATAGTTCCTTATTCACCATGTGGATAACACATGCAAAAGTGTGATGGACCCTCCACATAGAGACAAAGTGAAGGCTTACCAGAAGGATTGAAATAAGAACGTACGTTCAATGAGTCAATCAAGCTTGTAACCCCAACGGGCAATCAAAAGGAGGAACCTCACGGCAGGATGGCAGCAAAACTTCAGAACATATCCAAACTTCTGACGGAACTTTAAAATGAATGGCAAACCTTCCCACGGATCATCTCAGATGGATAGTCCATATAAGAATAAAGAAGGGGGGCCACATAGCATAATACCGTTTGGAAAAACAGATTTATTAAAATAGGTAAACAACTTACATTTCGGTGTTAAAAAAGAGCTTCAAATAAAATTATGGCAGGCAGTGGAGTCTCCCGACGCGTTTCGTCTTAAAAGACTTCTTCTGGGGTGCTCACTCACTGCTGCCATACCCCTTAATACAGATATCTTAGCCCCCTTAATGAGGATACAGCTCGTGTCTAGATTTCTAAGGCACTTCCGGGTTTAGCCAAGATGGCGGACCCGCGTGCGTTCCACGCCTCTATTTGGTGTGTGTATATGCGTTCCAGCATTGTACTGGGATGTTGTAGGGTGTAATGAGATTATGAGTGTAGGGATAAAATAAGAATAAAGACCACTTCCTGGTGGGGATGTCCCCAATATAAAACAGTTATTACCACTCTCCATTCCGTAGTGGAGAGTGTGGTCCGAGATAGGGAAGAACGAGTGGCCGGATGTGCGTCACCCATTCAGACGGGACGAGCACGCGTCACTTCCCTTCACATGGACCGCTAAAGGTAAACAGCGGTTCAAGCCTCGTTTTGGTGTGTATCCACCTAGCAATAGAACGTGCATCACCACGTTGAACGGGGCGAAGGCACGTAACTACCCATCACATGGGCGGCTGGAAGTAAACAACAAATCAAGCCTCATTCTGGTAATAGTCTACCCAGTGACGTCAGTTAAACTCTGTATTGACAACAATGGGAAAGCACAATGTGCAATAACATAAAACTCAAATCTGCGCAGCCAAAGATATGATCTTTAGATGAATAAATGAATATGTAAAAATATGAAAATAATATATCAATGACTATTATTGTGTTCAGTGAGTAGTGATATCGTGATGGGAAAAATAATGAAATTAATAAGACATGACGTGATAAGGTAATAAAAATAGAATTTTTTATGAAAATAAAAATGAGAATCAATAAATAAAAATAAAAATAGAAAAATAGAAAAACTAGAAAAATAATAAAAGTAAAAATAAAAATAAAAATAATAAGTAAAAAAAAATAAAAAATGGAAAGGAATATAAAAATAAAAAATAAAGAAATAATAAAAAATAAAATAAATAAAAAATAAAGATAAAAATAAAAAATAAAATAAAAAAAATAAAAATAAAAAATAAAAAAAATAAAAATAAATAAAATGAAATAAAAATAAAAAATAAAAAATAAAAATAAAATAAAAATATAAAAATAAAAATAAAAAATTAAAAAATTGGAAACTGGAAAAATGAATAAAAGATAAATATGTGAATAAATGTGCATGTTAGGGAGTGGTAAAAAATATATACCACCTTAGAGTGTTATAATGTGGACCAAAAAAAACTCTGAATCTAAAATGTGAAGGATCTTTATAGTGACAATGTCGATGTCAGTGAAGTCTTTCTATATATGTATATAAATTTGCCCTCCATAGACCCGAGATATATTCTCAAAAGAGTTCTGCACAATTAAACACCAACATACAAAACTTCTACTTGCTCTAAAGTAAAACTAAGAATCATTGATAAATGCGTTAATGTCAATTTCCATATTCATACCCCTTGGGGAGAGGGACTGTAGCTCATGTATCCAGAAAGTCTCTAGCCGGGAGACACCCCTGGTCTTAGCACCCCCTCTCCAAGGTGGAGTGTATTGGTCAATAACTAGAAATTGTGAACCTAGTGGGTTACCGTTATGGAATTCCTTGAAATGTCTGGGTACGCTATGTTTCGACTTCCTCCCTTTAATTAGGGCAATATGTTCACCCACTCTTCTGGTGAAAGTTCTCGTTGTGCGGCCAACATATTGTTGGCCACATGGACATGTAATCAAATATACTACATATCTAGAGTTACATGTACAGAAAGGCTTGATAGTATACCTTTTCCCTGTAACTGTCGACATAAAATCTGTTGTCTTGCGTCCCGTTAATACATTATGTTGACATACAACACATTTCTTACATGGAAAAAATCCAGTCAAGTAATGGAACAATTAAGGACGTACTGGAGGGTTCGTAACATTGGGTGCTACTAGGCCACGTAGGGATGGTGCTCCTTTAAAAATTAGTTTGGCTTGTTCCAGTAACATCCTACCTAAAATATTGTCTTGCTTCAACACCCCCCAATGCTTTTTCACAATACTTTTGATTTGTTTGTGTTGCACTGAATATGAGGTTAGCATTGCCCACTTAAATGTGGAATCTGGTTCTCTGTCAGGTTTCACCTCAAACAGAGAATTCCTGTCCATATTAGTGACTCTCTGGAGGTCTAATTCTAGAGTGGTGTTGTCATACCCCTTGTCAAGAAAACGTTGTTTTAAGATATTTGCTTGTTCTATGAATACATCTAAGTTTGTGCAGTTCCTACGAAGACGTAGAAACTGACTGCGAGGAACTGCATTAAGCCAAGATCTGTGGTGGCAGCTATCCCTGGGGATGAAGCTGTTTCGATCTGTTGGCTTGAAATAAGTATTGAATTCGAATTAATTGTTAAGGATCTTAATTTCTAGGTCTATTAAGTGGATCTCATTTTCACTAGCTTCATAAGATAAGGAGATACCTCTATCATTAGTGTTAAGGTGTTCGAAGAATTGTTTCAATGATTCTGGAGTACCACTCCATAGGAGGAGGATGTCATCTATGTATCTGGCCCACAGGACTAGTGAGGTGGTCCTATGGGCATAGACGACATCCTCCTCCCACTTGGCCATGAAGAGGTTTGCAAGGCTGGGAGCGAATTTTGCTCCCATGGCCACTCCACGTTGTTGCAGATAGTACCTTTGATCGAACCAAAAATAGTTATGTTTGGTCGCGAATTCAAGCAACTCTATCAGATAATCGCACTGAAAGGGAGCCAGGGATTCTTCCCGATAAAGGAAGTGTCTGACCGCCTCTATGCCTCTCTCGTGTGGTATGCACATGTATAACGAGGCCACATCCGCTGTGGCCATAATAAAACCTTTCTGTAGCTGAATCTCTTCCAAACGTTTAATCGTGGAGCTGGTATAAATACGGTAGTTAAAAAAAGCTTTTTGAAGAGCCTGCGTATATTTTCAAATTAGTAGGGCTAAAGAAAGACTGGAATAGTTTAACTCAGCTTGATTTTAATATTTTTATACTGAAGCCTTTGAGCCATACATTTTTGATAAAGGATTCCCAGAGTTGTGGGTTTTATAAAATATGCACAAAGTTGCTATGCATTTCCTGTATTCTCAGTTTTATTGAAACTTCCATATCCCTCCAACTAAGCAAGAAGAGTTCAAGGGATGTCATACTTTTTATAATCAGAGTTATGTTTCAGGAATAGAAAAAAGTAGGAGGTGCAGCTGGAATTCCAGATCTGCATTATTTTAGGATACTGGTTAGGCGATCATTAAAGATTGGGTTACCAGCAACTAGAGAATTTTATTCAGTACTGGTGTGATGAAACAGCGGGGAAGGGGAAAACAAGAAGGTGTTCTGTATGTATTAAAATTCTTTATGTTAAAGAGTACCTTTTAATTTTTTAGCATAAATATAATTAGTTGCTACAGGCAGCACCTTTTTTTTTTGCTATCATGTTCTTGAACTTACCCTAGTATGTTAATGTAATATCTACTGTATGGGTACCAACAAATAATTTTAGCATGCTGTACTTGTTATTGTGGAATACCAAATATATTATTGCATCAGACTCTGGAAAAAAAAAAAAGAAAAAAGCTTTGGCCATCTCAGAAAATATTTGTAGGAATATTTAGAATTTATGGATTTAACTTTGGCTATATTTAATAAGGGTTTATCATCCAGTATAATTATATTTGTTGTTCAGAAGACTCTATGGTGTCTGGTTAAATAAGTATTTTTAAATAAATGGTTTTATTTCTTGCCAACTGCCAAATAAAACAGAGGCATGTTTATTTTCCCTTCCAAATCCAATCAGAGACTTTTTCTATAACTGACTCTGCAGTCTTCCCTGAATTCCCAAGGTGATTATAGCGATATTACTCATAAAACCCTGCATTACCGTCCAATGTATCTATCCTTAATTGGCAACCAGAACAAATCTCTCACACTGCTGAAGTGTCTTTTAATTCACTTGCAAGTGTAATATAAGCAAAGAGTTGAACTATCCACTGATGGAATTTTCAGTCTTGTAAAATATTTTCTTTTTTCCTCTTGGTTTTCTCAGTTTTTTAATATCATGTTGAAAAAGCCCAAACAGTATAACCACATTTTTGAAACTTGCAAGTTTTTACCTGAGTGAACTATGCCCAACTTCCTGAAGTATGCTTAAATTCTATGTGCCACCTAAATACCTCAACCAGAAGGGTGAAGACTGAAGATGTCAATCTTTCAAGCTCACAGTCTTTACTATTATTTTAGCAGCTGTTGCAGGCACTAAAATTCTGGTTTGAAATACGAATAGGTGTCCTTGGCTAAAGTGAAGTGTTGAAACCCTGTCATTTTTTTTTATTTGTCTTTGGCCATACTTGGTTGATTCACCCTCTCTATTTATTCTGGTAACCATTGTCACTAGGACAGAAACTGATGGGAAATGCTATATTTTTCAGTTGTCAAAGGAACAGGAACAAAGGTAAAATCTTCCAATGAGGACACCTGTTCTGGTGACAGCTAAAAGGGGATTTCCTTTTCCTGTTGTGTCTTCAAGACAGGATGTAAAGGTCTAAAAAAAGTTGTGGGCATAAATTAAAGGATACAGGTAAATAATGTGTAGCGTGGTATAATATAAAACTGCATTTAATTCTTTCAAATAAAAATATATACACCAATTAGCCTTAGCTTTATGACCACCCTTCTAATATTGAGTAGGTCCCCCTTTTGCTGCTGAAATAGCCCTGACCTGTAGAGGCATGGACCACTAGACTCCGAAGGTATGCTCTGGCACCAAGTTGCAAGTAGCACATTCTTTAAGTCCTTGATAAGTTGTGAGGCTGGGCCAACATGGATCGGACAGTGTTTTTCCAGCATGTCCCACAGATGTTTTATTGGATTGAGATATAAAGAATTTGGAGAGCAAGTCAACACCTCAAACTCGTTGTGTTCCTCAAACCATTCTTTAACCATTTTTGCAGTGTGGCAGGGTGCATTATCCTGCTTAAAAAGGCCAATGCCATCAGGCAAAACTGTTTCCATGAAGGTGTGTACTTGTTCAGCAACACTGTTTAGGTAGGTGATACATCAAAGTAACATTCACATGAATGGCAGGACCCAAGGTTTTCCAGCAGAACACTGCCTTCTTTATACATCTGCATCTTGGTGCCATCTCTTTCCCAAGTAAATGACACACATGCACCGGGCCATCCACATGATATAAAAGAAAATATGATTCATCAGACCAGACTTCCTTCTTCCATTGCTCTGTGGTCCAGTTCTGATGCTTACATTGCCCATTGTAAGTGCTTTAGACTTTGAACATGGGTCAGCATGGGCGCCCTGACCAGTTTGTGGCTTTGCAGCCCCATATGCAACAAACTGTGATTGTGTGTGCCATTTTTACTGTGTGTGCCATTTTACACATGTGTGTATATATATATATATATATATATATATATATATATATATATATATATATATATATTTTTTTTTTTTTTTAAATATGTAAGTTATATGTTCTCCTCCAATTGGATTACTGGATAAAGTCAGCTATGTGTAGTAAAATTTCTTTTCTCCTTGGTGAAATAATTGTGTTTGATACCTAGTTGATACAGAGGTGGCAAGGGTGGCCTCTTTTCACCTTCGGTCCTTACACCCCTATAGGTGGTGACAGGAAGTGCAAGGATAATGTAACAACATGATTGTTGGATGAAGATAAGACTCTGCAGGTGCACTGGAGCCTGGAGTATGTTGTTTGCAAAGCAGGTAGGGACTTGATGGTATGGTAGAAAATGGACTGAGGTCAGGTTCAGATGAAAAGACTGTGCAGGTCACTAACAGATGAGTAAACCAGTATGCAGAAATGTAGCCTGGAATTCTGGCTAAGACCAAGAAGCAAGCAGCAGAGGTACAAAATTAGCAGGTAGTGTAGTTAAAGATGCAAGCCAGGGTCAGTAGCGGAGGTCAAAGGCCCAAGACAGGCCTATAAGGCAAACAGGGTTTATAATGGGAAAGGCAAGACCAACTCACAAGGAATAGCTAAATACCCTTAGGTTATTTGGTGGCAACACCAATGCTAAGCCCTGAGGCACACAGACATACACCAAGCAATAGCTCTCTGTACAGAAACACATGCTGGGATATGTACATGACTCTGTGCCACCCCTCCTGATTTCAAAGCACATCAGTCAACAGAACTTTTTTAATAAGGTGGGTTGAAATTAAATTCAAGTTTTGTTAAAATAAATACATACATACATAATTCACCCCAGTCAAAGTAAAGTATACACTTTGCAAGGATTTTAGCAAATTGTATTTACTACTAATTTGGATGGTTCTGCTTTATACCTCCCAGTTAGTTTCAGCATTGAAGTAAACAAGCTGCAGCCTTGGAGTTGCTTTCATGTAAAAGTATTATACCATAAACTGAAGCTCCTTTTGCAGTGCATGTCTGCAGTTTTTCTTTAATCAGACTTATGTAAAAAAGCAAAAATTTGATTCCTGGGGGTGTTATGTACACAAACACTGAACAGCAGTGGCTTCAAAAATAAAAGCTACCACTTCCTGTGGTGGGTTATGCAAGCAACCCAAGAGCTGCAGTGTGTTGGCTTATTTCTGGCATGCATGGTAACATGCAGGAGTTCTTCACACAGCTAGACCACCCAGATAGATTTCTTTAAGCTTTTAGAAGAAATAGACAAGGCTAGAACTGCCAGCAGTGGATTTGCAGTGCCGTGTACATTCTTTACCACTCCCTGCATCTGAAAGACTACAAGAATGAAATGGAATTTATATCTTTGGTGCCCAACTTGCAGCCTGTTGGTGTTTGCCATGAAGCCTTTGGAACCCAGCAGTCACCAGTGGAAGCGTTAATTTTGTAAAGGGGATGTAATGGCAATGATGTCTACCAGTCTCATGTTCTTATTCTCTGACAGTCTCTTAGAAGCTTAGATTGAAAATAATGGACTTTACTGGCATGAAAGGGAAAAGACCCAATAATTCATAAAAATATATTTTATTACAAACATTAAAATACCTGCCAACCCCACAATAGGACAAGGGGGGTGCACTAAAACAGAACAAACATTTTTAGATAATATGTACCCACATGAGTTGATACATGATACATACTCCAAATTTTTGAATAGCCCTTCCCCCAATAGTTCATCAATTAAAACCGAACCCCCACAACAGAACATCACATGAGTCATTACAATATTTAATGGCGATTATTGGGTAATTGAGGATGTGTTCCAAAAACATTAGCACATTTTATGGATGGATCCCAAATTACTTTTAGAAGGGCACGCACTATTAACCACTTAAATACCAGGCACTTTTGCCCTTTCCTGCCCAGGACAATTTTCAGCTTTCAGCGCTGTCGCACTTTGAATGACAATTGCGTGGTCATGCAACACTGTACCAAAACTACATTTTTATCATTTTCTTCCCACAAATACAGCTTTCTTTTGGTGGTATTTGATCATCTATTTTTTGCTAAACAAACTAAAAAAGTTTTTTTTAGTTTCTGTCATAAAATTTTGTTTTCTCCTTCATTGACGGGTGCTGATGAGGCGGCACTGATGAGTTGGCACCGATGAGGAGGCACTGATCTGTAGAATAGATGGGCACTGATAGGCAGCACTGATATGCAGCACTGATGGGCACCGATAGGCGGCACTGATGGGCACTGACAGGCGGCACTGATGGGCACTAATAGATGGCACTGATGGGCAGCACTGATGATGAGGTACTGACAGGTGTTACTGCTGGGCACTGATTGGCACTGTGGTGGGCACTCATTGGCACTGTTGTGGGCACTGAGAGTCTTTATTGAGGGGGCACTGACTGGCAGCTGTTGGGCACTGATTGGCAGCTCATGGGCACATCTGATGGGGCTGTGCTAATAATCAATGTGCTGATTATCCCCACAGAACCCCCTCTGACAGGAAGAGCCGCTGATCGGCTCTCCCTGTCATTGTGAACCTAGGAATGCCGTTTACTGGCACTTCCTGGTTCACGCTATGATCAGCTGTGATTGGTCACAGCTGATAATGTGGTAAGAAGCCTCTGTCAGAGGCTCCTTACCACGATCATAGATGTGGCATGCCAGACTGACACGCTGCACTTGCGATCACTGCGCGCCTTCGCGGCCGCACGCCAGCATGTTATCCTGCTGGACGTCATATGACGCCCAGTCAGGATAACAGAACCACTTCCTGGCCGTCAATCTGCTATAGGCCGGGCGGGAAGTGGTTAAAAATATCCTTGCACTGAGCAAGTTAAAGGTTGGTAAGGTCAAACAGGAAGACATTAGATCTTTTTTTGACAATAGATCACGCATCTTCAGATGTCGTAAATGTGGATGCCTTACATGCCAGTTCATTTTACGAGGCCAGACCACATTCCAAGATAGGACTGGGAAGACCTACAGTATTAGACAGTTTATCACGTGTTCCTTTGATCATGTGATTTATGGGTTGCGGTGTTTGTGCAGTCTCTTATATGTGGGATGCAATATATGCCCACACTGCGCAAGAGAATTGGCGAGCATCGCAGGTTCATTAAGGAACAGTCAAATAAGCACAGCGTCCCATGTCATTTTTCATCCTTCCATAGCGACGACACTGGCGCTTTGACAGTTTTTGCAATTGAATATACAGTATATCTGAGAAGTCTCTTGCTGCCAATGAAATATTAATAATGCTGTGCAAATGTGAGACCTTTTGGATTTGCAAGCTTAACACTTTATCTCTGAATGGTCTCAACAAGGACCCAGAGATTTCAAGTGTTGTTTAAAGTGGAGTTCTGCCAAAAAAAGTTTCTAAAAGTCAGCAGCTACAAATACTGCAGCTGCTGACTTTTAAAATATGGACACTTACCTGTCCAGGGCGTCCTCACCCAAAGCTGATCTGTCCCTCGGCTCTTGGGTGGAGGCGCCGCCATCTTCGGTAAGGGAATCAGGAAGTGAAGCCTTGCGGCTTCACAGCCTGGTTCCCTACTGTGCATGCGCAAGTCGTGCTACGCGACCCCACTGGTCCCTGCTGTCTTCTGGGACCTGTGTGTCTCCCAGAAGACAGCAGGGGGGACGGAGGAGGGGCCGGGTTTCTTTCTCTCCTGACTTGAGGGTCTCTCTTCAGAAGAGCCGCTAACCTAGTACTCGCTGGTCACCTTCAGCTGAGGACAGGGATTTTTCAGGCCTTTGGCTAGGTCGACCAGATTGCCTTGCCCCTCCTGTCAGGAGTCTTGGCCCCCTGGACAGTCAGGGAAGGGTCCTTCCTCTTCAGGAGGGGACTATATGACACACCCTACTTTTTTGTGTGCTTACATGCACATTTTTTTTGGTGTTCAGTTTTTCACACCACACTGTGGGCTCAAAAGAAAAAAAATAGACTTTACATGAACATCAAGTCAACTCAAAGACACCTACATTGATAAAAATAACTTAATAGTATCTAATGCTTCTTTAACAACATTAATAAAACTATATTTAACACTAACTGAACTGTCATATATTCTGTATGTTTAAGTGAATATTAACCAAACAAAATAGAGAGCTGACTATGATATGTCTTTACAAAGGTGCTCAATGTTCCATGTGTATGCTCTCTTATATAAATAACACTTCTGGTGCACTTTTCAGTGGAATCCTATAAAGCCAATGTGGTATGTGGCTTGGCTGCTTTGGAAATTGAGTTTTCCGCAATCTAATCTTGGAGATAGGTTATAGTATATGAAATCCTTAAATATCAAAGCAACTGGGGAAAAAAATTGAAAAGTACATATAAACACCCTCAAGACGTTTCTCCTTGGTGTTTGATGTTTCTTGCAGCTGTTTCTCCAATATTATGAGTTAAAATATCTTATGTTTGGAACATGAAAGTTTGTCTTCCGAAAAAAGCGTCAGATTTGCAAGTACTGGTAGTCTCTAATAAAAATCTTATTCAATATTTAATTTTACTTTGGAATTATTGGAGTGCTGTGGCTATCATTTGCTGAACTGGAACAGAATAAGATTTGGTAAGCTGCCTCATGATACGCTATTTGCAGATGTTTACTTTCTTTATATATTCTGTATTCTTCCAACTTGCAGTTTTGAGGGGCTTGTAAAATCACTGTCCATTCATCTGATTTTAGACAAGATACAACATAGACTTTAATTGGCTACTGCTGATGATCTGCTTTCATCTAAGTCTGGCAATCCTTCTTCCCAGGTTTCCCACATCTTGCCACCCCAACTGTTAAATCTCTGTTTTATCCTGTGTGGGGGTCACCTCACATTCACGCCTTGTATTTGTTTAATGTATCTGACATATCCCATCTAATTTTACTGAACTCTACTTGAATGATTTTCTGGGATTGACAGCTCAAGGTAAGTGCAGGAACAATACAGAACAATACCAAACTCTCAAATATATAGAGAAGTATAAGTATTAGTACATATGAAAGTGAACAACAGTTAATCTAAAAGCTCTAGTTTTTTTTCATTTCTTGCAAACTGGAGTGTTAAAATGTAAAAGAATTGGAAATTGACAATTTTTTATAGGTCAGTGCAGCCGGGAAGTTTGATGTCTCATGCACCCTGCTGGACAGGGGCAATGGTTTTGCAAACAGGATAAACAAGTATTTCTGAAATGTTCCAGGAGATACTTAGGAAAACAGAGAACGTAGTCTTAATGATATGGTCAGCCTACATCACATATGTAAATATTTGAGTATGACCATAGTGCTACTTTTAACACTCAGGCAGGGTAATTTGGGGTGCAAGGAGGGGATTTTCACTTATGCAGAACCTTATAGGTACAGTGCAAGACAATTTTCTCATTTTAATTTCTTAGCTGCCTTCTGCTCTATGTCAGCACTGGTTCCTCATCAGGGAGAACAGGTCTCAATAAGAGTGCTGCAAGTTTGAGGCAGTTTAGAGGCTTGACAGGAGCAGTTACAGGAATGTTTTTCATCCAAGCCTCAGACAACATTTTATTGTTTTCACAGCTTAGCAAATTCTGCTTCTGAAGATCAGTATCAGGTTCTACTTACATACCACTATTGCTGGGTGAGTTTTGAAGGCTACCAACACCTGCCTCAAAAGAGTAACACAGGTTCCATGTCAAGCACTTTGCTTTGTTTGATACTGCAGAGACATGTCATGAAACTGCCCTGGTCCTAGGAGTGGCATGATAAAAGACTCCAATGCTAAAAAAAAAACAAGTTTTTCACCTGACACAAGAAAGAATCTGACAGGTTCATATTTAAATAACGTCTTTATTACATTTTGTGGCAGCCTAATACTCAAAAAAAATTGAAAAATTGTCCCGCCCCAACAAATGTTTGAATAAAGGTGTGAAGAAATGCTGTAAAGTAAAAATTATTTCAAAGGTATATATTTTTATTTATTATCTATTTATATAGCTCCATCAATTTACGCAGTGCTTTACATATATGCTTCATAAGTGGTCTTCATGGAAGAATTGAGGCCAAAAAGCCATAACTCCAGCATAGAAACAAGGCTAAGCAACTTATGCATGAAAACATAGGAGCTAGGGTGCAGAAAAATGGCAGCAGGTGCTCTGGACTAGAGCTGAGAAGGCCTGGAAAAATATGAAAAATTGGGAGAAAAAGGTTTTTTTTCTCCATTTATTACAAAGCCGTTTTTTGTTTACACAAAAACATGAAAAAAACAAGTGTGCAATATGTTCTTTTACAATTGTAAGTAATATATCTAAGACATGGTATTCAAATTATATAACACGAAGACCAAGTTGAAAGATTTCTCAGACTTTATGTAAAGTCTTAAATTATTGCAAGTTCTTTCAGCTGAACACAATGCAGTTCTCAAACAAGAGAAATATACATTTCTGACACTAGGGGGCATTGCAGAGGAAAGGCTCCAGCTTAGTTTGCTTGTGGGCTCCATCTTGTACCTCCTACAGTTGGGTGATTGTTGGGATACAGTAGATGAATTTTGTCTTCTCAGGCCTTAAAGTGAATGTAAACCTGATTTTTTTTTAAATGAAGACTTCTACCTTGTAGAGTAGAGGATGTCAAGTCATCTGTGCCCAGTCTTGCCACAAAGAGTTAATCCAGCTCTTGGAAGCTCGCTAGTAGAGCTTCCACAATCTCGAATGGAGCTGGCCAGTCACCAGATAGGGATTAGGAAGCCTTATGGTAGGATAGTGGGTGTCCTCCACTTGGAAGCTCGCTAGTAGAGCTAAGCCAAACACCCGATAGGGTAGGGGTGCCTTAGAGACGGGGATACCTGCACTATTTGGATTCCTAAGGTGCCCCCACCCTATCGGGTGTTTGACTTGGCTCTACCAGCGAGCTTCCAAGTGTGGGAAACCCACTATACTACCATAAGGCTTGCTAATCCCTATCTGGTGACTGGCCAGCTCCATTCAAGATTGTTTAAAGAGACAGTTCCTTCTTTGAGGGGTTTGATACTACTTATGTTACTCATGTTGGATCTCTATGGTAGACCCACCAACCCCCCTTACCGGGTTCTGACTGATCAATATCACTTTGACTTGTGATAGAGTTGCCAGACTCTTTGGTCACCCTGAAGGGTGGATTTCTGCCGGTCCGGGTGTCCTGTGTAGAAGTTGGACGTCTTCAACATTTGGATTTCTGTTTCTTTGGGAGGACCTATCTTGCTTGCCCTGTATTCTGTGTGGTTCCGCCCAATACCTGATCTTTGAGGTCAATCAGCACCTACCCAGTATGTCCTGAGGAAGCAATTTGTTGTGAAACGCGTTTACAAGCAAGCATGGAGGAGCTCATGGACCTGACCTTTTGATAACTATCTACACATATTTTCTCTGTATATCAGTGGACTTTCCACTATCCTATATGAAAGGATCCATGCCTCCATGTCTGTAAATTGGGTATCTGTTGACCTATTTTCTAGTAGCGGGTGTTGCTCTGATTTTATTATGTGTGTGGTTTTAACAATTTTGTAATAAAGATATATTTTCTATATTTACTGCCTCGTGTTGTGCTCACAAAGTCTGCCCTTTTTTGAGAGAGTCTAGGTTACTCTCTCAATCCTTTTTTCAAAAATGTGGATGTTGGCAAGGTGGGGATTCTCCAATTTTGTACATTAAAAAATACTTTATGGCATTAAATGATGAGTACCATAATGACAGTGCAAGTTTTCTTTTTCTCCAGAGTTCTCATCCCAGAAACACTATTTTTGCTGCTTTTGGATCATCACAAAGTGTTTCCTCACCAGCAGCATCTTCACGTAAGAAAGTGTTGCAAACCACAGCCTCCCAAAAATACACAATCCCTTAATTTATAGATAAAATAACACCTGAAGAACAGAAGACATTTGATCAAGCTCTTACAATAGCATTTATGCTTCTGCATCAGCATTATCAATAACTGGAAATACATATTTCAGGAAGCTTTTAAATTATTATGAGGGAAGGGGGTGTGGTTACCTGTTCTCATGTATAAGTGAAATGTTCTTAAAATATACAATTCTTGTTATTCCATTTGTAATAAAAACATATAAAACATTTTAAAAAGCAAGTTTAGTTAATTTACTGAACAAGCTGTACTTTTATTTCAAGCAAAATACTTCTACATACACTGCATTTCATGTTCCCAGTGTAACAAAATGACCACATTAATTTTCTTTTTTCAATTTTACAAAAACATTCCAGAATAAAACAGGGAAAAATGTTTTTTCCAATGGCTTAAAAATTTCCTGAAATTTGACATCTCTACTCTGAACTGATGAGTACAAATTTGAAATATTTGGCTGTAGCAGGAGGCTGTTTGTTTGCTGAAGGGCTGGAGAGTGGTACAAAAATTAGCGTCTGCAGGCAACAGTGAAGCATGGTGGATGTCCCTTACAAGTTTAGGACTGCATTTCTGCAAATGGAGTTAAAGATTTGGTCATGGTCAATTGTGTCCTCAATGCTGAGAAATACAGGCAGGTACTTATTCATCATGGCATTCCATCAGGGAGACATGTTTGGCCCCAAATGTATTCTGCAGCAGGAAAAAACCCCAATCTTATAGCCAATATCACTTAGAACTATATTCAGCGTAAAGAAGAACAAGAAGTCCTGGAAGTGAGGGTTTGGCCCCCACAGAACCCTGATCTCAGCATCTGGATGGCAGATTTCTTGTAAGATGAATAGGTTTATTCAATAAAGACTTTCTATTTATTAATGTTAATCTCTAAGTTCAGTAACCTATAGAAGCCAATCAGGGATCCTATTCTTGTTTGACTTCAATAGACTGCATTCTGATTGTCTGTTTAGATTATTACACCTAAGAATTTTGACTTTAGGATGAGAACTCTTTATTAAATGAGGTATGTAGCATTTAAACTGCTAAACTGTTCATTGCAAATTACTTGGCAACTGTAGCAAGTGAAGGTGGTTTCTTCACAATAAAGCACAACTATGTAGTTTCACAAAGCAGAAGATATTTTAAAAGCAGGATTAAATTTTTAAATATAGTTTTCCCCTTACTTTGATTTTTTTCTCTCTCAGAGCTGCACACTTACTGTAGATGCTCTGTGTGAACCTCTATACGTTTTATTGTGCCGTGAAGGTTGGCATGTTTGCTTGTAATCCAAGCAGGAAAAGATAACTGGATGGCAGCTGAATTAAGAAAGAGTTGTTTGAAATGAAGTGCTGGTAGGATCACCTGAAATAATTTAGATGGTAGGAAGTATAAAAAAAAAAATAGTTTAAACCTTTTGACCATGTGCAAGGAAATATATACCTCACTCCTACACCTCCCTCCCATGCCTATTTTATTTTTTTAATATAATTTTCCCTTATAGTAGCCTTAAATCCAGAAGTTTTTTGTCTGATCACTTGACATTCCAGGTCCTTCCTCTTCGGTTATGATATTGGCAGCGGATGGTCTTCAATATTCAAGAGGGGGAAAGTCAAAAACTAACCTTTGATGCTTGTAATAAACTTCCAGCAGAGGTAGTAAGTTAGTCGACAGTAAGGTAATTTAACCCCTTCATGCCTAAGCCTTTTTCTGACATTGGTTGCTTACAAGTTGAAAATTACTTAGAACCCCCAAACATTATATAATATATTTTTTAGCAGAGACCCTAGAGAATAAAATGGCAAACCTGCAATATTTTATGTCTCACTGTATTTGCTCAACGGTTTTTCAAATGCAATTTTTTTGGAAGAAATACACATTCATAAATTAAAAAAAAAAAAAAAAAAAACAGTAAAGTTAGCCCAATTTATTTGTATAATGTGAAAGATGATGTTACGCTGAGCAAATAGATACCTAACATGTCATGATTTAATATTGCACACACTCGTGAAATGGTGACAAACTACGGTACTTTAAAAATCTCCATAGGCGACATTTTAAAAATTTTTACAGGTTACCGGTTTAGAGTAACAGAGGAGCTCTAGTGCTCAAATTATTGCTCTCTCTTTAACGATTGCGGCTATACCTCACATGTGTGGTTTTAACACTGCGGGCGCGACTTATGTATGCGTTCACTTCTGCACGTGAGCATGGAGGGATGAGACGCTTTAATTTTTAATTGTTTTATTATTTTATTTTTATATTTTTATCCTGTCCCCTTAAGTTTTTATTTTTTTTTTCTGATCACTTATATTGCTGCCACAAGGAATGTAAACATCACTTGTGACAGTAATAGGCAGTGAAAGGTACTTTTTATGGAGAGATTTGGGGTCTATGCCCTTAAAAGCATTCAAAACGTCAAGTTTGGCAGCTTTGAATACTGTCATTTTTTTAAAAATTGGGCGCCTTTAAGTCTTCTGTAAACCGGAAGTGATCTCATGACTATGCTACTGGGTTACTAAATCCGAGACCTGATCAAAGTCGATTCCGGTTTCGTTCAGGTCTCCAGCCAGCTGGCGGGATGGCAGAGCCAAGGGCGAGCCGCGGAAGCCAGCGGGGGGGGGGGATGCCGCATCGGTTGCTACTATAAGAAAGCCGACTCTGGCTCTAAAAAACGGTACCAGAGGTGATGCCTTTAAGCTGAGGCTGCATATTTGCGTTAGATCAGCGTGAAGGGGTTAAACATGCTTGGGCTAAACATACAGTAGATCTACACTTTAAACAAAAAGTTAAAAAGAAATATCAAAAACAACAATCAAAATCAAAAAAGCAGCAAAATGGATGGAACACTTGGTCTTTTTCTGTAATCACTCTTCTATTTGTAATGTTGCTGCATGGCACTGACATGATGATTATTATTTCGTCAGTGGGGTAGTGCACTCTCGTGGGGGTGTGTCAATGACAGTCTGGGCTCACAAAAAGGTATGTTAAATGCTGCTGGCCATTATTTAACCTAGAAGAGGACCTGTGGCAGGCAGCAAACCAGACTTTTTGCAGGGGACAACAGTTGGGGGGGAGAAGGTGAGTAATGCTGTTTTTTTTATTTTTATGAACCCATATTCAAATTGTTTGTAAATTAATTTCAGAAACTGCCCAGGCAGGCAGTATACATGAAGATGTAGATTATCTATGTAAACGTTATGTGCTATTTTCCCTTTTACGAAATGGGTTAATTTTGGTTCTGTAAAAATGAAAATGTAATTGAATACATCTGAAAACGAAAAAAAAGATAAACCACCAAGGCTTTGTATACCACACTGCTCCATATATTTTTATTTCTAAGGATATTTACACTTAGTTTTCCTGGTTTACATTTTGTATATATCTTTAGCAAGTTGAAAGAAATTGCCTGATAAATTAGACATAATTTCCATAGCTAGATCCGACCAATAAATAAAAGCTGTAAAATGTCTATTATAATGCCTTTTTTTCTAGCCCCAGGCAGAGACAAGTTATGTTCTTTCCATTATGTTATATGTCTTGCACATGGATACAGCTTTTTACAGTAGACATTGGAGGATTGATAAATTAGTACTTTGGGATTATGTTATAGACAGGTGTCAGCTTTCTTAATGGTTACACTTTGCTAATATATAAAATTTATGCACGCCATATGTACTATAACAGTTATACAGTAGTTATAATTGTGTATCCTGCTGTAAGATGCTTACTAATTCAATTTGAATTCGATACACACTGGGATCTAAAAATTCCATTTATTAAGAATAACTGATTGTTTGCCATAACATTATTGCCTTCACTGAGAGCCGATGAGATTTGAAAATGATAATGAAATGCAAAGCAAACTATAGCCTCATCATGAAAATGGCAAACTATCCGCTTTCACAAGGTCAAGACATGTCTTCATGGCTTCATAATTGGCTTAAAGTTATCTAGTATCTTTAACAGACATCCATTACAATTTTTTTAAGGTTAAGGCCCCATGGGCTCCTTACAAACTTAGCTCCGAGGATTGGCCTCCATGTCCCCCCTTATCCCCCTGTTCCTTTCTGTATGCTCCTTCTTGTATTTATCACTGCATCCTACTGACTTTTTTCTCCTTTTCCATGTTTCTCCTTATGAAAACTACCACATGCGTGCTCCTCTTTACCCTTGGAGCTGTGCGATGTTGCGGTCACCACCTGATATTTTTAGGCTGGTAGTTTGTCAGCCATAGTTTCTGTTCCTAGGGTCGTTAATTTTTCAGCTGGGACTGCAATTATTCTCTTAATCCTAAAGTGTACTTTCTATGCTGTGATCCTTGAATAATTGCTGGTGTCCTATTCCTTCTGAACCATTTTTAATTTGGATTAGGACAATGTTACACTCTCTTCATATGTCTTTCTTTGTTACGCCTTAAAAAAAAATACCTTAAAAGGCAAGTATAGGAATCAGGGTTTTATTTATACTTGCCTAGCTGGATGCAGCATCAGTCCAATGCTGCATCTGTCCCTCGGCGCCTCTAACACTGAGAACCGAACAATCCAACACCGCCGATTGCTCAATTCTCACAGCTCCCCGAGCAGAGAGCTGGTGACTGTCAGGGACCCCTCTCTGCTCTGCCCCCTCCTCGCTCACTGGAGAGCTGGGCTGTGGCGGGGGCGGGAGCGGCTTGCTCAGGCTCTCAGTAGCTCACTGAGAGGCTGAGCTGGGTCCCAGTCCAGGCATATTGGTGGATCCCAACCCCAGTGTCGCGATCTTGCCTGAGCCTGGACTGACTGAGTGACATCAGCAAACAGTGGACTTCAGCCCGCTGTCTGCTGAAAATGGGTCACAGGAGTGCAAACTGCACTCCTGTGATCCATAGGAGGAGTACAGCCAAACAAGCTTTGCCTTGTTACCCTGAAAAAGCTACATTTAAGATTTTTTATATCTCATAGATATGATGTGGGTTAAATGAGAGTTCTTTTGACCAAGAGTGAAAGCTTTAAATATAATAACATTTATTAGAGTATTGTTAAAGTCTAGCTAATACACAATCATCTATCAATAGTCTTACATCAAGGAAGAAAATATTAGGTTGAAATAAAATGTTTACATGAAGGAATACAGAGTATATTCCTTAAAACAGTAATCTACAAACATATTTAGTTACAAGTAAAACAGATCTTTTTCATAATTACCCTTTAGTTCCATTCTGATGGCTGCTGTTCCCCGGAGAGAGAGAGAGAGAGAGAGTT
Organism: Lithobates clamitans; assembly: GCA_037952925.1. Lineage (NCBI taxonomy): Eukaryota > Metazoa > Chordata > Amphibia > Anura > Ranidae > Lithobates > Lithobates clamitans. The sequence goes on from JBBGZY010000761.1 coordinate 3,150,032, forward strand.
ACCTCCCCCCTAGTCTGGGTATAGCAAACCAGGCTGATGTCTCATTGGTTGGCCTAGCATGGATCATGATTGGACGGCTTAATCCCCTTTCATGCAAATCCTTGTGACTATTCTGGCCAGGAGATTTAATTGAATTTCCCCAGGAAGTTTAAGTATTGAATCTGGGGTGAACCTAACTTCCTTGCAAATCCCAGCATGGGGTCCTTTGAAGTGAGTTTGTGTACCACAATGGGGTTTGAGACCCATTGTACACAAAAGCCTGGGCACTGCCTTTTCTCGAGATATATGTGAAGACCAATATGTTCTGGCCTGCATAGATACAAGATAAATGTAATATATTCATAATTACAATATTTTACAGCTACTAATGGAGATTTCACATAAACTCATAAGGCAACAGGCTGTACTTCTCCTTTTAGATGAAAATAACACGTGCATGGCAAATGGCTCATTTGGAACTCAACAAAACACATCAACTTTAATTTCAGTAGTCTTCTATGAAAATGTAAATATTGTGTATATATGTTTTTTTTTTTTTTTTCAAAGCGGAATGCCAAGTAGAACAAGTGAAGAGGCATAGCCCCATTTAAAAAATAGTAGCTAGGTGCTAGGGACCGGGACATTTTTTTTGTCGGGAGTTGGGGTTTAGGGTAAAAGTTTTGGTAAAAAAATAATCTCCCTAATAGTATAATACCAATTGCATACACATACTGTGCAGATAAGTATTTTATCCTCCATTACCTATTGTGATTCACATACAGGGGAGCAGGGGTCCGGACCGAGCCCTGCTCTGTGTGTCTTTTGGACACACAGAGCAGTACGGCTTAGAAGTGAGCACATACAAGTGCCCTTATAGAAAGCGGCTTGTTATGGGGGCACTCGGCAGGGGGAGGAGCCAGGAATGCTGGCGGGGGACCCAAAAAGAGGAGATCTGGGCTGCCCTGTGCAAAACCATTGCACAGAGCTGGTAAGTATAACATGTTTGTTATTTTAAAAAAAATAAAAGCCAATCTTTTATAATCACTTTAACCCCCGCTGCACTGGAAGATTACGGCAGTGGTGGGGGTGAGGGTGCATCACTGGCGAAAGATTACCACTGAATTAGACAGAAGCACAAAGGACACACTGAAGGTAAGTAATATCCTGCATGCATAATATGTATTTTTAGTTAAACTTAGGCTTTAACCACTGGCTGACCTTGGCTTTTTCTGACATTTGTTGTTTACAAGTTTAAATTAGTATTTTTAGCTAGAAAATCACTTAGAACCCCCAAAAATTATATACAGAATAAAGTGACGGTCATTGCAATATATTATGTCACACTGTATTTGTGCAACGGTCTTTCAAACGCAATCTTTTTGAAAAAAAAAAATACACTTGAATGAATTTAAAAACATTAAAGTTAGCCCAATATTTTTGTATAACGTGTATACCGAGTATAATAGATACCTAACATGTTACACTTTAAAATTGCACATGCTCGTGGAATGGCGACAAACTACGGTAATTAACCTCTTGCCGACAGGCAATGTACCTGTTAATTTAATTAATGTACCTGTAAGTTGCCCGTTAAGAAGCGGTTTGCGGGCACATGGGCGCCTGCCGCGAGCTCCGTGAGTGTGATCACGGGACATCGAGTCCGCGGGGATACCCGCGATCGTCTCACAGAGAGGAAGAACGGGGAAATGCTGATGTAAATCAGCATTTCCCCGTTCTGCCTAATGACACTGACACTGATGACAGCTCTCTGTAATCGGGAGCGGTGATCAGTGTCACACATAGCCCAGCCCCCTCACAGTTATGCGCTGTACACACGGTCGGACATTAATCGGATATTCCGACAACAAAATCCTAGTATTTTTTCAGACGGATGTTGGCTCAAACTTGTCTTGCATACACATGGTCACACAAAGTTGTCGGAAAATCTGATCATTCTGAATGCGGTGACGTAAAACACGTATGGCGGGACTATAAACGGGGCAGTAGCCAATAGCTTTCATCTCTTTATTTATTCTAAGCATGCGTGGCACTTTGTGCGTCGGATTTGTGTACACACGATCGGAAATTCCGACAACGGATTTTGTTGTCGGAAAATTTTATAGCCTGCTCTCAAACTTTGTGTGTCGGGAAATCCGATGGAAAATGTGTGATGGAGCCTACACACGGTTGGAATTTCCGACAACAAGGTCCTATCACACATTTTTCGTCGGAAAATCCGACCGTGTGTACGGGGCATTAGAATCACTCCCTAGGACACACTTAACCCCTTCACTGCCCCCTAGTGGTTAACCCCTTCACTGCCAGTCACATTTACACAGGAATCAATGCATTTTTAATTGCACTGATCACTGTATAAATGTGAATGGTCCCAAAATAGCACCAAAAGTGTCCAATCTGTCCACCATAATGTCGCAGTCACGATAAAAATCGCAGATCGCTGCCATTACTAGTAAAAAAAAAGATTAATAAAAATGCCATAAAACTATCCCCTATTTTGTAGACGCTATAACTTTTGCGCAAACCAATAAATCAATAAACGCTTATTGTGATTTTTTTTACCAAAAGTATGTGGAAGAATATGTATCAGCCTAAACTGAGGAAAAAAAAATGTTTTTTTATATATTTTTGGGGAATATTTATTATAGCAAAAAGTAAAAAATAATGCGTTTTTTTTCAAAATTGTCGCTATTTTTTTGTTTATAGCGCAAAAAATAAAAACGCAGAGGTGATCAAATACCACCAAAAGAAAGCTCTATTTGTGGGGAAAAAAAGGACGTCAATTTTGTTTGGGAGCAACATCGCACGACCGCACAATTGTCAGTTAAAGCGACGCAGTGCCAAATTGCAAAAAGTGCTCTGGTCTTTGGCCAGCCAAATGATCCGGGGCTTAAGTGGTTAAAAAATCTCAATAGGTCATGCTTTAAACATTTTTACAGGTTACCCGTTTAGAGTTACAGAGAAGGTCTTGCACTAGAATTATTGCTTTCACCCTAATGATTGTGGAAATACCTCACATGTGTGGTTTGAACACAGCTTACATATACCGGTGCAACTTGCGTTCGCTTCTGCGCTTGAGCTTGGAGGGATGGGGCACTTTAAATTTCTTTTTTTTTTTTTGGTTAACTTTTTTTTTTTTCTTTTTACACTGTCCCTTAGATTTTTTTATTTTTTTTCTTAATCACTTTTATTCCTATTACAAGGAATGTAAACATCCCAAGCATGACAGGCCCTCTTTATTGAGAGAGCTGGGGTCAAAAAGACTCAAGATCTCTCACTTACCTTTAAAAGAAAAAAAGAAAAAATAAATACATTTTGCCATTAACCACTTGCCGACCGCCGCATGCCGATGTATGTCCCTTTTTGGGGGACGGATATCGTTGTTATGGCAGCAGCTAGCTTCCATAACCCCGGCATCGCCGTTTTCGGCCGGCGGTCGGCTATAAGATAAATGTAGTCTCTGCGGCGGATTCGCAGCGAGATCACTTTTTATCGGTGGCGGGAGAAGGCCCCCCTCCCTCCGCGATCCAGTGCCCTCCGGCGCTTACCGGAGCCGTCGGCAGCGGCGGAGGCAATCGCGTCTGTTGCCTAGCTGTGCGACGAGTGAGGGGAAGATGGCGTCCACTCATCTCCATGACACTGCAGGGCGGAAGCAACGTCAAAACGTCACTTCTGCCCATACGTCTTAAAGGCACATTTTTTTAATGTCATTTTTTTTTTTATTGCATTTTAGTGTAAATATGAGATCTGAGGTCTTTTTGACCCCAGATCTCATATTTAAGAGGCCCTGTCATGCTTTTTTCTATTACAAGGGATGTTTACATTCCTTGTAATAGGAATAAAAGTGACACTTTTTTTTTTAAAACAGTGTAAAAATAAATAAAAAGCATGTAAAATAAATAAGAAAAATAAAAAAAATGTTTTAAAACGCCTTGTCCTGACGAACTTGCGCGCAGAAGCGAACGCATACGTGAGTAGCGCCCGCATATGAAAACGGCAGTCAAACCATACATGTGAGGCATCGCCGTGATCGTTAGAGCGAGAGCAATCATTCTAGCCCTAGACCTCCTCTGTAACAAAAAGCAAAACATGCAACCTGTAGAATTTTTTAAACGTTGCCTATGGAGATTTTTAAAGGTAAAAGTTTGACGCCATTCCACGAGCGGGCGCAATTTTGAAGCATGACGTGGGGTATCAATTTACTTGGCATAACATTATCTTTCACAATATAAAAAAAAAATTGGGCTAACTTTTGTCTTATTTTTTTATTCAAAAAATTTTATTTTTTCCCAAAAAAGCGAGCTTGTAAGACCGCTGCGCAAATAAGGTGTGAAAAAAAGTATTGCAATGACCGCCATTTTATTCTCTAGGGTGTTAGAAAAAAAAAACAATATATAATGTTTTGGGGTTCCAAGTAATCTTCTAGCAAAAAACTGTTTTAAACATGTAAACACCTTCTATTGTGAAAAAAAAACATGTAAACACCTAAATTCCAAAACGAGGCTGGTCCTTAAGTGGTTAAGAGGGAAAAATAAAATCCCTTGCTCTGTTCGCTTCGGTCCTCCAAGGGCATAGAGCCGAGTGGGGGCTATCTTGCCCTCACCCAGCTTCCTGCCTAGCCTTCAGCCGCACCGGATTGGCACCTCTCCCGTGTCCTAATAAAAGTGATCCCGTGTCATATATGCCATGGGGACCACTTTTATCTGAAAGCCAATCACCTGCTGTAAATAAAGATACCAAGACATTTGTTGCACTCAAAGTAGATTATTATCCTTTGTGGCTAGCAGGAAATATGCTTCAATAAACACCTTTGTGCTTGGAGTTCAGCTTTAAGTTTAAATGAGCTGAATTTTTTTCGAGCAAATCAAAACGAAAGATGTTCAACATCTTAAAATGTATTTTCTTTAGAAAGCAGTCACAATCTAAGCATAAAAGCCTGTTCTCTTCCAAAAACTGCTGGGCAGGACTCTAGCCAACCAGTGGTCTCTTCGCAGAGGTCCAACATACCCCCTGCTGATTCAGACCTAGACCTCTGCAATCCACAAAGTTCATGCTCCCCACTGATTGGTAAACTTTGGCTCTGACCCCCCATGAGGATGTGTCAGACCTCTGCAGAGAGACCACTGCTTTCCCACAGAGAGCAAGGGTCCTTTCTTTCAAAAAGCTGGCAGATGACAGGCTATTGTCTTCAGGTTGTGGCTGATTATTAAGGAAAACAAAGTGTAAGACCCATCACTCCTTTTGTTTTTATACATCTGACATGTATTTAGCCAATTTAAACAAAACATTCAATTAGACTTTAATATGTAAAGAAAAAAAAAATCTGATCCTGGCTGATAAACAAAAAATAGCTTTCTAATTTGGCCTTTTGGACCAGCAAAAAGAATGTACAGTGTGTTACAAATACTGTTTTTATGAGTGACTGGGACCACCTGCCTATTAATGTAATATACATTTTTAACACTCCTATAAATTTCATGGGTCAGTACAGGTGCACTTAATCGTTCCCTTTACATTATAAAATAAAGGATTGTGGAAAAATTAACATTTCCTAACTTGCACAAGTTGCTTGGCCATGGGCCATTTCAGTATATAGATCTGTGCTGTTACAAAAAAAAAAATCCTTATAAATTTATGAAAAGTTGAGAAATACAGTACAGCTATTTAGAACAGACTGAAAGTCTAAACACAAAGCAAAGATACAATAGTGTGCAGTTATTATGATCCTTGTGATTGGAGGTTAGACAGAGTCATCCGATATTCTGCGCTGCCCTGAACTCTATCCTCGAGGTGTTGCAGTACACCTTGTAAGTCTTTGTTTCCAACAGTATTTTTTTCTGAAATCTAAAACAATAAATCCCACAGAGTAATTAAACTGAAATGTATGCTTGAAGAAAAGTAATATAAGAAAGCTTAAATTTAGCAAAAGACATCTCCTGTCACAATATTATAAAGATGAAAAGTTAGCGATGTTTTGTTGTGCTCTTCCTGCAGCATAAAAGACAAGTCCTTCATTGTTGGGGGCTTGCTTTGTTGAATAGTGAAGGCTTGAGAAAAATGATTGAATACTCTGCCACTTGGTCACTAAGGGCCCTGTGTCCTGTGAATGATTTCACTTATTTTATAAATGCAGTAAAACTTTGGTTTGAGAGTAACTTGATTTGAGAGCGTTTTGCAAGACAAGCAAAATTTTAAAATAAATTTGGACTTAATATACAGGCAATGTCTTGATATATCAGTAGTGTCATATCACAACTGGGTATAAAAGAGAAGAGAGGTGCCTCTAAGTGTAGCATTATGGCTACATTTAATGAAGGTACAACATTTAGCAACTAACATGGTTGATGATTAAAACAGGCACATCTAAGTATGCGGGCATCCGGGGTAAAGCTGTCTACATAGACCATTCTCCGCACCACCATTGACATTGTCCTGTCCACACTGCGCTCCATGAGCAGTTCAAGCCTCGCTTTCAGATCGCTCTACTGCAGGGTAGTCTTCCCGGTCACGATTGCAGGCTGACATCTGTGAAACCCGCCGGTGCGGGGGATGGTCTATGTGGACAGCTTTACCCTGGATGCCTGTGCCATGTGCCTCTTTTAATCATCAACCATATGAGTTGCTAAATGTTGTACCTTTAAAATTAAATGTAACTATATTTCTACATTTCGAGGCACCTCTCTTCTCTTTTTTATACTCTGTAGTTCCTGCTGGATTTTGCGTCTAATCCCCTTGTAGAGGCTTTCATCTGTGGATGGACATTTTATGGTTACACAACCTATCACATTGCTATAATCTTTTTTATATGGACTATAAACTGAAGAACCTATGAATAAATGGTTGTGGAACAAATCATTTGAGTTTCCATTAATTCTTATGGGGAAATTTGTTTTGATATATAAGTGCTTTGGTTTACAAGCATGTTTCCGGAACGAATTATGCTCGCAATCCAAGGTTTTACTGTAGTGGGATCCTGCTTCCCTTGAGTTGCAAATATCCATTTTTACAGATCATTATTTTCCCACAAAAACAACAAATTTAGTTCTCATTTTAGGTAAGTGGGGAAAAGACTTTTAAATTTCAGTATTTCTTTACACCTGTGGCCAATTGTGCATTCAAAACCACAGATTTTAGCACAGATACACCTAAAGGAGGGTACACAGTGTGAGAAAATCAGATTCGTACAAAGCACAATTGTTTGTTTTTTGGGTGTACATAACTTTTGACATCCGATTCAAACTTTGCAAACAAAAATTTCCGAAGGGACAAACTTCAAAATGTTTCTCGTACGTGAACAGAACAAACAATTTTCATTTAATGTGTATCGTTTTCATACAATTTTCATATAAAAAAAAATCAGAAAGACTGTGCATGATCAAAAACAATAAACAACAACAACAAAAAAAACAAAAAACGCCTTTGTCATATAGGAATTTTCGTACATTATTTCCTTCCTTTTCTGGGAAAAATACCAGAGGCGTGATGCCCTTTTAATCACCATGCTCAGGTGCAGGCCTCAACACAATTCCCTGTGTTCCTGAACGTGCAAATGGAAGATAAGTTCATCAGTTTCCCATCCTTTGCAGCTCTGAGGCCACACCTAGTAAGGCAGAAGTAGCTTGGCATGGGCCGACTTTTCGATGGACTAGGGCTTTTCAATGGACTTTACAATGGACTTTCCGAATGAACGGACTTGGACACACATGTACGTGATGACATACGACCGGACTAAAACAAGGAAGTTGATAGCCAGTAGCCAATAGCTGCCCTAGCGTCGGTTTCTGTCCGTCGGACTAGCATACAGACGAACGGACTTTTCGACCGGACTCGAGTCCGTCGGAAAGATTTGAAACATGTTTCATTTCTAGGTCCGTCAAACTTTTAGGGAAAAAAAGTCCACTGGAGCCCACACACGATCAAATTATCCAACGGACTCCAGTCCTCCGGACCAAGTCTGCCATAAAGTCCGCTCGTGTGTACGCGGCATAAGAGTTTAACAGCATGCAACTTCCCAAAAAAACTCAACTATTGTGGGGATCCCCGCCTTAATTTCTACTAGTGCACCCTAGTTCCACTGGTATGGCTGCACTGTATCTTCGGATCCTTCCAGATGTACCCCTGTGTTACAAGAGCTACCCTGGACTGGACTTTTGTTACAAATCGAAAGTTTGGACAAAATTTGCGTGATTCCGAGATTCAAATGTATGACATGATGGTTTGGGTCCTTTGTTAATGTTTAAAGCATCCAAAATAATGTAACAACATAACGAATGATCCAAGTTGATTGAGATCTATTCATTTTTATTCTAGTGAGTGTAGCGTGAATGTTTAAATAATAATCTTTTTGCATTGGAGTTGTTTAATTTGTACGTGCGTGGCCCAAAAAACAAAGCCAGGTGGGACTGGGGAAATGAATTCAACTTAATAACATAACAAATTAATACGTACTCATTTGGATTCATGTTTTATTCGGATGAGAGCAGGACGTTCGTTTTTGACTCCTGGATAATCAGCCGATTCTATTTGCATTAACATTTTTCATTATTATAAAAAATGCACTACATATGAAATGGAAACATATTGTGATAAATACAGTAAGATATAAACGTGAAATAAGATGATTCCTACTTATTGTGTTTGGCTTGGACAGAGGTAGATCCATCAGAATCCCGGAATCATAACATACCGAACGAATCCGAAATGAATTTCGTTCCATTCGCTACTTTTAGATGTACACGACTCCAGTCAATATTTCCCAAGCACGTTAAAATGAATATATCTTCCGAAATAAAATAATTACAGAACTTTACCGAAAATACAATTTGATTCAGAACAACAAATATATACTCTTCATAAATAATAAATTGTTCCGAAAATGAATCATTCTACCATAATGATTGTGATGAAAAAAAAAAGATTTACTAAACAAATGAATCTGAAATGGAACAAAACAAATGTTTCCGCCATGCACATCTCTACCCTGGACTTTAATGGGAGGGACGCTACCTGCGAGGATAAGAAAAAGTTGCTCTTTGTGTTTTGAACTGTTTTAGACTCTCTGTTGTTATATAATCTTATAGAGATTATGCTATGTATTCTTGTTACCCTGATTGAGCCACACAGACATGGCTGTATTTAAGACTCCATGTTTGTGCTGCTTTCATAATCTGTTGTGAAACGTGGTGGACACACGGAATATCCTGGAAACAAAGCACAAAGCACTTTATACTGCACTGAGAAACATTTTCCATTAGCGCTATAGCACTTTACTTGTAATTTTGATAGTATCATGTTGGTTTAAGGTTGGTATTTATAGCATTCACTATAGTATTTTCAGTACAACTCAATATCTAAGGTATCTAAGGTAACCTTCCTGGCGGTAATCCCTAGTGTGGCTCGGGGTTAAATTTCAGTACCATTAGCGGTAACCCCGAGCCACGCTCAGGATCGCATCTCAAGATCCATGTACAGCTTACTTACCTTGTCACCAGGATCCTGCAATGCCCCCCTGCTGTGTCTGCAGGCTCTGTCCTCCGCTCGAAGCTATGTGTTCCGGGCTCCATTCCCTGCGAGCATCGTGACGCATGGGGGCGGAGCCCAGCGGCAAATTCAAAAAGTACACAAAACATAACACATACGGTACACTGTAATCTTTCAGATTACATTACTGTATCAAATCATTTTGAATTGCTTTTGTCCCTAGTGCTTTGTCCAGTGCCCTGCATGCAGTTTTATATTATATATAATATTCTTTCTGCCTGGAAACTTGAGATTATCCATGGCAATCAAAAAGTGTCCCTTTACATCAAAAGCGGTTTTAGACCAGCTAGAAAACAGCAATAGTAAATTAGAATACTTGCAGAATTGAGCGATAGTAAATCGTGAGGAAATTCATTTTATTATTATTATATTATTATTTTTTTATAATTATTTATAGTTATTTATTATATTATATTTTATGATCGTGTTTCAAACTTCATCATACCCGGGATGTCTACTAGACTCTAGTTTTCACAGATTTAAGTGTGTTATTTCTAAGAATTACAGGCCTACAATATATAACGCCAAATTTCTGTGCAAACAAATGTACCGCTTTGAGACGCAAAAATCTGACATAATCATACCGCCAGGGTGGCTACGCAAGCACTGTCTGAATATTCACCTAAACTTTCTTAGAACCTTCTTTTCCTAAGAATGTTGTTCAAAATTCCACTAATCTATGGCTAGCTTAAGTATATGTATTTGTCAGTGTTAACAATAATTTGCACATACTGTAGCGTTAACTTGTAGACCCTCTGGCCCTTAATATGCATTTCTACATAAATCATAGCTTATTTAACCTGTTTCCATTTTAATCATAATTATATAAGTCATATGAATGAAGAGAGAAAGTTCCTTTCTCCTTTTTCCTAATAAACTCCTGCTACCGTATGATTAAATTATGTCGAAAAATACTAGCGACTTTTGTCAATTGATACTCGGAATAGGAATTGAACACACAATTCAGCCACTGTATGTTACCATGTTGCCATTCTATGGGTTTATGTCAAAATTCTGTTCTGCTTTATATTCCAAAAACTCAAACTGCCTGCTAGGAATAATTCAAAAGCCAACAGCTCCCCGCCCAAGAATGAGCTCTCTTCTAAAATTATACATTGCTTTGGACGACTGGCTTACAACACTGGAGGAAATATGTAAAGCATGGTCTGACAACATGATTAATGATTTTTGACACTGTAAACTGTATTGGGTTCAGCTTGATTTTCTGCACTTAGCACCATCAGTTTGTTTTTTTTCAATGCGATTGCTTGTCAGCCCGAAGTGTTTTTGGGTGTTGCCGATATTGGCCAGTCAATCATGCTGTGTTATCAAATCTGGAATCACCATCTGTTTATACATTATTAAAGAGACCAAGTACACTTGTGCATTGTTCTGTCTCTTAAGTAACTGGAGTTCTGTGTAACAAAAACATAAAATCCCAGGACATGTCCGATGTTTGAGAAAGACCATATGCCGCGTATTCACCCCAGTGAGTTATGTTTATGTCTTGATACTGTACTTGCCTTTTCTTTGCTTTATTGCTCGTGACAGTGCTGTCTTGTACATAAAGCTTGCATTGATCTATGTGACAGTCTACGTGAGAACACGGTTAATATTGTTTCAATTTTTACGTTTATTTTGATACAATTTGACATTCATTGAGCTTCACAGGGAAGCTTTGGTTCGGCATACTGCTCTTTGTTTGCACTTGTTTCTTAAGAGAACGCCTCTATACAAATATATTCCTAATACTTCAGGAAATATTAGTTATAGCTTTTCTTACAAAAAAGGGGAACTCCAATGAAAAAAAGTAAAACCTCTTAAAGCCATGGTTCTCAACCTTAGTGAGACATGGGCCCAGTAATTTTCTTACAAAACCTTCCATGCCTCAACAGTAAGAGCCCATTTACTTTTTTTACCTTAATGTGTAATATGGCATGCAGTGATGTGCATTGCGTTAAGGTAGTCCATTCAAAATGAATGGGCTGCCAACACACCCTAAAGTGCCTACATTTTTTTCATAATGCAATTTTTTGTAATGCAACAGTGTGCTACAACACAGCTACATTGTGCTGCTGATTGTACTCACAATAATTTGAAATTGTGAATGTAATGCTGTGATTATTCTTTGTTTGACCCTGCTGCCTAGAGTACGCTCCTGTGTTTCCTTATTATAAAATGAATTGGAAAAAGCTGCGCTTAAAAATAGAGTCCAAAACAGTTGAATGTTCTTAGAAATCCAAAAGGTCATAATAACACCACAGTGTGCATCCACAAATAATGTGCCCGACCACCGTAGCAGTAGATTAAGCTTACCGGACTGCAGGCTTTAAAGGGCAGGTGGCTTTAGCCCAGCCTAGGCCTTTAGGCTTGCTGATTACCACAATAGGAGCCGTAATCAGATGGTGACGATCGCTCCCCTCCTAAAGCTTTCAAACGGCACAGCAATGGACAATACAGTAGATAAGGTCCAGATATGCTCCACCCCTTCCTACGCAATAGCCAACGGTTAGTGCCTTCATCACCCCTCCCTCCACCAATGGGATTGCCACCAATGCTTCTACAATGTGCATGTATTGTAGAAATGGCCTGCACATGTGATTTGTCCTGACATAACTTTTAAGCAGCTTGTACTTGCCGCCATACATGACACTCTCTCTTCCTCTCAATCGGTACCTTAGCAGCCAATAGTAGGTCCAAAAAAAATGTGTATAGCCCTGTGTAAATTTTGACATTCAGTAACTTGATGCTTCATGTGGTCTGACAGGCGGAGTGTGGGGAAGGTAAGTATGTGCTGCTTGTTATGCCTCCTATGAAGTGAACCTGGTACTGATTTGCTTTAACGTGTATGTTTGGGCAAATGTGATTAAAAATGGTGCATCTCTTTAATACATGCACATTTTCCAATGTTTTATCCCATCAAAAATGCTGCAAGTCCAAAAAAATACTGTGCTCAGTGCCATTGCTTCAGTGATATCCCACCCCTCTTTGTCCAATTCCACATACATACATTGATTTCTTCCCTAGCAAAGCAATGCTGCTGCCTTGTCTTCCCAGAGCCTGTCAGCATATGGTGTGTAGGGCTTTTTGGAAATGTAGTTTTGGGGATGTACCTACGTCAATAGGTGTTTCCAGCGGCTTCTCTTGCAAGAATTTAAAAAGATTGTTCATAGAATAATAAAATCTGTTTCTCACAGAAACATGATCTAGAGGCAAAGAAGACGTTTGGGGGTGAATTTCGGTAATCCCCGGTCATACACTTTATTTTGATTTTTTCTGTGCACCTTTAATGTAGTTTTATTGCTTAAGTACCTCTGCTATTACTCATCCTTTACTAAGTGTTTTACACTTGTGTGCGGTCTTCCCCAAATAGGTGAGACCACACACACACACACACATGAAAGAAAACCACACTCTTTAAATAAAGCCACATGTATGGAAACATTCCCTAACATAAGACCTAAAATTGAGATAGCTGTTAATTAATAGGATCACTCCTATTAATAGTATAGCGCTACTTGCATAGAAGCCACTGATTAGGATGGGTCCTCTGTTCTTTGCCTCAACATTTTCAAGAACCTCAGCCCCTCTAACACACCAAATTGAGTGCACAACATATACTATAACAGTAAATCCCTAAAACTAATACTTAGTACCCAGTAGTAGTGCTATATCAAAGAAAACGGGCACCAAACCATGTAGTAAAGGCAAACTTAATATATTGTCACCTGATATGGTCGGTAACTAGGCAAGCATAAAATAGACTAAGTATAAGATGACATTTGGTGTCCAGATCAGCATAAAGAGTAACAAGGCCAACTCAAGAGCAGTGGTAAAGTTAAATCTACCAAGTACTGGAACTATACTGCCAGAGTGCATTTATGGCAGCAATGCTAGTCCTAGACTGACTGGTTATGCACTGTCCAAAAGAAAAGCAAAATGGTAGAGGAGGGGGCAGGGGAACAAAGGGGACTTGCAGAATAATTATTATGGGAGGGGCAGCCCTTTTGAGATGTTCTTCTGCCAGTTAACATTGGGGCCCTTTAAGAACGTTGGTGCACTTAAAGTATCACTAAACCCTCATCATAAAAAAACTATCAATAAATAGTGTATTACATGTTGTTCATACTCACTCAGCCACTATGAGATTCATTTTCTGTATTCCGAAAAAAAACTGGTTGATACTGCTGATCTCTGTCTCCTCCTTCTGTTCATGTCCCCAATTCAGCTAAGGATTTTGCAGCTGTGGTGGCCACTCTGCACATGCTCAGTTTTCAGTGAGTTTCTATGCTGAGCATTTCCTCCCTATAACACCCATGCTATAAATAACTGATACAGATGTCTGTTTAGAAACTATAAACATCTTCTATCTATCTATCTGGGCAGCACAGTGGCTAAGTGGTAAGCACTTCCACCTGGCAGCACCAGGTTTGTTGGTTTAAATACCAACCATGGCACTAACTGCCTGGAGTATGCATGTTCTGCCTGTGTGGGTTTCCTCCCTCCATTTTATTTGAAAACATATAAATCGGTAAAAATAAAAATACAGAATATTATGCTATGAATAATGGATACGGATGTCTGTTTAGAAACTATAAACATCTTCTATCTATCTGTCCGGGCAACGCAGTGACTAAGTGGTTAGCAACTTCCACCTAGCAGCACCAGGTTTGTTGGTTTGAATCCCAACCATGGCACCACCTGCCTGGAGTATGGACATTTTGAATGTGTGGGTTTCCTCCTGCATTCCAAAGACATGCTGATAGGTTATAAAACAAAAATAAAGGCTGGATGGCCGCACTCCACTGTGGAGTGAGGCCATCCAGCCTTTATTTTTGTTCTATATCCTGTTGCAAACAGAGCCAGCACCCTCCTCATCGCAGAGACAGCTGATATGAGGGGTTTGGTGACTGTCCTGGAGCAGTATGTTTTCTACTACATGCTGGTAGGTTAATTGGCTCCTGTCTAAATTTGCCCTAATATATGTATGTATGAATATGAGTTAGGGATCTTGAGGGCAGGGACTGATGTGAATGTACAATATACATGTAAAGCACTGCTTAAATGGTCAGTGCTATATAAATACCTATAATAAATAACTCTATCTATCATTTGCTGAATTCCAATTATACTAGTTCACTGTTTTCCCTAAAGAACACAAATGTGAATATGAAGGTCATGTCATATCAAGTGCATGTAGGATTTGAGCACTGCCCCTAATTTTCCCAATAGAGAATCAGAAGCACTTGGAAAAAGCCTGTTGAACCTGGCTGAAATGTATCATATGAAGACTATGTAGTGTTAACAATATTGTATTGCTTGCGGAGGAATATATATACAGTGTGTGTATATATATATATATTTATATATATATATATTTTCACATGTTCACACAGTTGTATATACAATAGTTATTACTCTACTGATGTGCTGTTTTGTTATCCAGGTGTTTCCAGATCACACAAGTGTAGCTGTAGCTCTAGTACACTATCTATCATAATAAGCTGACATCACGGCCATAATATAGCCAGTCCTAAACACAGAGCAGTAAAGCAGGCATTTCCAAACAAATCCCTTGTGAGTTGGAAATCCAGTTGCTGAAGTTATTGAACAAGACGCTAAGAGATGGAAAAGTACTTAAGTGAGCCCCAGTGGTTGGAACATAATAAGCTCGATTTGTTTTTCTTTTAAATGTAGGACACTTAAGGAGATCAGTAGGAACTGACAAAGTGCTCTGTTTTATATTTAATTAAAATGTACATCTCGTCTATGGTGCCTTTGTTTAAAGAGACCCAGACTATTCAAGTCACAAGAAGAGAATTTCACCACTAGGCTCCAGCCACGTTTTCCTGTTACTCCAACACTCAAACAGGACACAAATATACATTCTGTAACATAGACTTAGATTGTTACCTAGAGCTGAAGTTACAAGTACAAAGTTAAAATCAGCTAAGGCAATGTAGGAAACATTGTAACTATGCAAAAAAAAAATCACAAAGAATGCTAAATAAACTAATATTAAAGAATTGAACTTACATTTCCTCTGCATTGTCTTATGAAAGCTGTACTGGCATCACCAAGTTATCTGCCAGGTGAATTCTACTACAATTATGTAGGTGTGCAAATACAAGATTCCCTTATTCCTTTTAAATGTGTAGGCTCCTCTTAAGCTGGCCATAGACTGCTCTAATTTTGGCGGATGGATGGCCCTGTCAGCACCACCTGTTTCGACAAGAATTGATTTAAAAATTGACTGAGCAAGGTGGACAAATTGTCTTCCAATAAGTGACTGTATCCTATCATATACAGCCATTCTTTGGATATTCAGACAGCCACAGATGCATTGCTACAACAGTGATCTCCACTAGCTTCCAGGTCCTATGCCAAAGGGCTGCCCTGCTGCACTGTAAACATAAGAGGTCACTCTCTTGGCATGGGCACCACTCAAAGGACACTTTGCGTTTTCTCAATGAATGCAATGTGTTCTCTGATTGGATAAGGTGGAGACTGTGACATCACTGCAATGAACAGTGTTCCCTGCACTGTAAGTGACCTCCTCTGTTCCCAATGCAGTAGAGCAGCTGATCGGTACAGGACTCAGAAGCTAGTGGAAATCACTGTATTAGTGATGCCTACTAAGCTAATTTCTAGTTTTCAGGAGGATCCCACAGGTAGGGCACATACATACTTATATTGGTCCAAGCTAGAACAATGAAACTATGCAAAAATTGCTATAACTACACTTAACTACATAGCTTTAGAGGCACTCAGCAGGTGCCCATTAAAGTGGGACAATACCTTTTTTTCTTAGTTTTTTTTTTCGTTTTTGAGAAAGAGAGGAAGGGTTAGAACCTCTGTCAGGTTATTTTATTATTGTTTTTCCTCTTGCTGGGGAGATATGCCATCTCTACCAGTCCTAGTGAATTTGTCTGCATTTCAGAACATGATGGGAAAAGTAACATTTTACATCAAGTCCATCAAGTCCAACCTGTAAGGGTTAAATCTGCTTAGACCCGGACAATCATTTCAAAACCAGTTTCTCTATGTGTGTGATTATATGTCAGTATTACATTGTATATCCCTGTATGTTGCGGTCATTTAGGTGCTTATCTAATAGTTTTTTAAACTGTCGATGCCCCCCGCTGAAACCACTGCCTGTAGAAGTGAATTCCACATCCTTGCCGCTCTTACAGTAAAGAACCCTCTACACAGTTAAAGGTTAAACCTCATTTCTTCTAATTTTAGTGAGTGGCCACGTGTCTTATTAAACTCCCTTCCGTGAAAAAGTTTTATCCCTATTGTGGGGTCACCAGTATGGTATTTGTAAATTGAAATCATATCCCCCTCTCAAGCGCCTCTTCTCCAGAGAGAATAAGTTCAGTGCTCGCAACCTTTCCTCATAACTAATATTCTCCAGACCCTTTATTAGCTGTGTTGCCCTTCTTTGTACTCGCTCCATTTCCAGTACATCCTTCCTGAGGACTGGTGCCCAGAACTGGACAGCATACTCCAGGTGAGACCGGACCAAAGTCTTGTAGAGCGGGAGAATAATCCCTTTATCTCAGGAGGTAATCCCCTTTTTAATGCATGCCAACATTCTGTTTGCTTTGTTAGCAGCAGCTTGGCATTGCATGCCATTGCTGAGCCTATCATCTACCAGGACCCCCAGGTCCTTTTCCATCCTAGATTCCCCCAGAGGTTCATCCCCTAGTGAGTAGATTGCATGTTTTTGCATACCAAATGCATTATTTTAAATTTTTCTACATTAAACCTCATTTGCCATGTAGTTTCCCACCACAATAATTTGTTCAGATCTTCTTGCAAGGTTTCCACATCCTGCGGAGAAGTTATTGCCCTGCTTAGCTTAGTGTCGTCTGCAAATACAGAGATTAAACTGTTTATCCCATCCTCCAGGTCGTTTATGAACAAATTAAACAGGATTGGTCCCAGCACAGAACCCTGGGGGACCCCACTTCCCACCCCTGACCATTCCGAGTATTCCCTTCTGAAATCGCCCCTGTAGCCAGTTTTCAATCCATGTACTCACCCTATGGTCCATGCCAACGGACCTTACTTTGTACAGTAAACATTTATGATCAACTGTGTCAAATGCTTTTGCAAAATCCAGATACACCACGTCTACAAGCCTTCCTTTATCTAGTTGGCAGCTCACCTCCTCATAGAAGGTTAATAGATTGGTTTGGCAAGAATGATTCTTCACAAATCTATGCTGATTACTGCTAATGATACCGTTTTCATTTCTAAAATCTTGTATATAGTCCCTTATCATCCCCTCCAAGAGCTTGCATGCTATTGATGTTAGGCTAACTGGTCTGTAATTCCCAGGGATGTATTTTGACCCTTTTTTAAATATTGGTGCTACATTGGCTTTTCTCCAATCAGCTGGTACCATTCCAGTCAGTAGACTGTCATTAAAATTAGGAACAATGGTCTGGCAATTACTTGACTGAGTTCCTCGAGTGCAAGCCATCTGGTCCCAGTAAATTAATAATGTTAAGTTTCCCAAGTCTATTTCTAATTCTGTCCTCTGTTAGCCATGAGGGTGCTTCCTGTGATGTGTCATGAGGACAAACTCTGCAGTTTTGGTTACTGAAGCCCCCCCCCCCGATTCCCTCGTGAAGACGGAAGAGAAGAATAAATTCAATTCCTTCGCCATCTCCCCATCCTTTGTAACCGGATATCCTTCCTCATTCTTTATGGGGCTAATATGGTCTGTCCTCCCTTTTTTACTTGTCCTCCGCTATGTGTCTTTAGTGTTATATCTTAGCCACCCTAATTGCACACTTACATATCTTGTTGCATTCTTTGTAAAGTCTGAATGCTGATGATGATCCCTCAGCCTTGTATTTTTATATTTATATTATTAAAGGCCTTCTCCTTTGCTTTTATATGCATTTTTACATTAGAGTTAAGCCATCCAGGACTTTTGTTCGCTCTTTTAAATTTATTTCCCAATGGGATGCACTGACTTATGCCCTTATTTAATATATTCTTAAAGAAAACCCATCTCTCCTCCGTGTTCTTTGTTTCTAAGATTTTATCCCAATTTATATCATCTGGCAAGGTTCGTAGTTTAGGGAAGTTGGCTCTTTTGAAATTCAGTGTCTTTGTATTCCCCTTACGTTTCCTATTTGTGTGATTTATACTGAAGCCAATTGACCTGTGATCGCTGTTTCCTAAATTGCCCCGTATTTTCACATCCGTGATCAGATTTGTATTGTTGGTAATCAGTAGATCTAGTAACACATTGTTTTAAGTTGGTGCATCTACCATCTGACCCATGAAATTGCCCTGCAAGAAATTTAGGAACTGGCGAGCCTTAGATGAATGCGTGATTCCCTTCACCCAGTCTATGTCTGGATAATTAAAATCCCCCATTATGATAACACTTCCCATCCTTGCTGCTAATCCAAATTGTGATAGGAGGTCCGTCTCCCCCTCCTCCCTCAGGTTAGGGGGCCTATAGCATACTCCCAGTATTATTTTCTCCTTAGCTTCATCCCTTTGGAGCTCTACCCATAAGGATTCCACCTCCTCCCTAGCTCCCTTATTGATGTCATCTCTCACATTCACTTGTACATTATGAGAGCTGTTGAACCAGGTCTTTGAAATTTCCACAAAATCAAAATCCTCCTCGTTCAACAGTATCCCTAGTTCATCCATCTTGTCTGCCAGGTTCCCTGGCATTGGTGAACATGCCACATAGTTTAGACTGGTCGCATAATGTCCTCTTATTGTGTGTTCCGAGATTGCAAATAGGACTTGTTACTATACTTACCTCGGGTTTATGTGTTTTAGTCAACCTACCACTAATGCCCCCAATACTACCCTCTGGAATATCTCTACCTCTGGACCCTCCCCCCATCGCCTAGTTGAAAAACCCCTCTAACTTTTCAACCATCTTCACTCCCAGCAGATCTGCACCCTCCTCATTTAGGTGAAGTCCGTCCCTTTAGGCTTGGTTCACACTGCCGCGACCTGCGGTGTGACTTTGCCAGGTGACCTCCTGGCGACTAGAGTACTACTTTGATAGAAGTATAGAATAGAAGTTAGAAGTATTCTTGAAGTGGTACAGGAACCTTTTCTGAAGGCAGAGCTACTTAAGACAACTCTCATTGACTAACATGAGATTTCACATGTCATGTGACTTGAAGTGTCACAAGTTGGATCCCAAGTTGCAGCAGTGTGAACCGAGCCTTACAGTTGTAACTAAACAGGCGGTGAAAGAAAATGTTTCGATGGGTTCTAGTTCTGGTCACAGAGAGCTTTTCCTCCCGATTTGGAGAGATTTCCTATTATTTCCTGTTGTGTCTCTTGGACAGAAAGTGAAGAGAAACATTTTCGATGGGACACAGAGGGGGTTTTTACGAGCAAGTGCACTTAGAAGTGCAGTTTCTCTAAATTTAAGGGGTAGATCTGAAATGAGTGGAAGCTCTGCTGATTTTATCATCCAATCATGTGCAAGCTAAAATGCTGTTTTTTATTTTCCTTGCATGTCCCCCTCGGATCTACAGTGACTGCTCTTCCAAGTGCGCTCTCAGTGCACTTTCAAGTGCACTTGCAGTGCAAAGTGGATTTTCCTTTAGTAAATACCCCCCAGATAGAGAAAAAAAATCTAATGGGTCTTAAATATTCTCTACTCTATTCAAAATTGAAAAAAAATGCATACACTTTAGTAAGTATAAGATTAATGTTTTCAGGTTTGAACATAGCATTCTAGTATCATTCATCCTTATAGCAAATAATTGGTTTTAAAGGCACACACTGGACAAACCAAAAACAGTGTCTTAAAGATGAGGGTCGGAAATCCTGAAATAAAGGAAAATTTCTCACATGATACAAAATGACTAGTAACTGCCTGAGGGGGACATGAGGACCTGAGCTGCCTCACTTTCCTTTAGGAAACTAAGAGTAGCAGTCATTAGGGTTCAGCAGCAGGATTGTTATGTGCAAGAGTGTAATTAGAGGCACTTTTAGGCACAGTGGGGTTGACTTACTAAAAGGCAAATAGGCTGTTCATTTTGCAAGGGAAGTTGTGCTTTGTAAGGGAATTTTTTTCTTTCCAGATTTTAATGAATGTGGTAAAGTTTCCCTCTGCAAAGAATACAAAATGAGTAATCAGCAGAGCGTATCCTTATTCACTAAGCTCTGAAGTTAATTTCCTTACAAAGTGAACAGCCTTTAGTAAATCAACCCCAGTGTGTTTAACCTCCCTAGTCCGAGTGTGGCTCGGGGTGAATTTTTACTACCAAAAGTGGTAACCCCAAGCCACACTCAGGATTGCATCACAGGATCCAGGCAAAGTTACTTACCTTGTCCCCAGGATCCTGCGATGTCTCCCTGCTGTGTGTGCGGGCTGTGTCCTCTGCTCGATTCATCACTGTGCCAGGCTCCGTTCCCTGCGAGCATCGCAACGCACGGGGACGGAGCCTGGCACCAAATTCAAAAAGTGAAAAACGCATTACACATACAGTACACTGTAATCTTACAGATTACATTACTGTATCAAATTTCACATCCTTTTTGTCCCTAATGCTTTGTCCAGTGCCCTGCATGCAGTTTTATATTATATATACTGTTCTCGCTGCCTGTAAACTTGAGAATGTCCATAGCAACCAAAAAGTGTCCCTTTACGTCAAAATCGGTTTTAGACCAGCTAGAATACATCGATAATAAATTAGAATCATTTGCAGAATTGAGCGATAGCTTTTCGTGGGGAAATTCATCATCAAACAGTGAAAGTAATGACAGCTATAATTCTGTAACTGAGCAAATTTCAGTGTCTTTGATTTGATTACATTATTGAATAAATTGTATTATTATTATATTATTTGTTATAATTATTTATAGTTATTTATTTTATTATAATTTATGATTTAGTGTTTCAGACTTTATCATACCCGAGATGTCTACTAGACTCTTTTTTGGGCAGATTTAAGTGAGTTATTCCTAAGAATTATAGGCCTACAATATAAAACGCTAAATTTCCATGCGAAACAATGTACCGCTTTGAGCATCAAAAATCTGACATAATCATACCACCAGGGAGGTTAATACAACCCCTCCTCAAAAATCAGGCTATGCCTCGTTGTCAAACTGCATGAATTTTATGAATGCCATACCCTTTTTTCCTGCTATATTTCTCTGAACAGTGCAAATTCTGGTGAAAAATATAATAATCTTATGAAATGGACAGACTTGTATACAGATATTGTGAACTCGTTTTCTTTGTGCATATTTATGTTTGCAATAACAGAATTCTGAGAGCAGGAGGCAGCCATTATAATTCCGCAGCTTTACCCTCCTGCAGGGAAAGGCATTATTGTACAATTTGAAGAATCTATTCATCACCTACTTGTCTGTCTATTCTATAATTGCTTGTATGCTGCGGTGACATATTATCACTCTATAGATTTTTTACTATGCCGGCAATTTGTTTTGCTGGGTGAATATTCACAATCTAGCAAAAAGAACAGCGATTTTTATGCTAACACAAATAAAAATCTTGGCTACAATATGTTATGGTGAACACTAGGTGGCACTGCATGAGGCCACTGTATAATACTATGGTTTATTGTTACTTTTTGGTTCATGGTGAGGCTTAAAGCCCAACTCCAGCCAAATGTTTTATTTCCAGTTTCAGTTGGAAGGTGGAAAAAATAGTTGCTTAATGATGTTTGTGTCAACAAAGAGATTTCCTGCTCAGGTAGACATCCTCAACGCAATGCAGGCAGATCATGGCTGGTTGGAGGGACTGGAAGGGTGCTGTACATAGATTTCTGAATACATCACAGCACCCTGCCTCGTTACCTTTCAACAGCCCTGAGCAAGCAGTCAGATTTTTTTTTTTTTTGCTTTCACTTTCCCCTTTAGTTATACTTTAAAGTGGAACTTTAGTCAGAAAAGTCCTGCTAGATCACTTAGGCTGGCCCCTTTTGCAGGAATAGCTATGTAAAACATTAAAAATAAGTGCCTATACTGTTTAATTTCCAGTAATAGACTGTCTCACCCTGCTCTGCACATGCTCAGTTGATTTCCATTTTTAGGCACTGTGCCAAATTTGTAGAGGCCGATCTGCTGACAGCCTGACAATTTAGGTAATCTGGGCTTCAGCAAAATGGCAGCCAACAGCAAGAACACAGGAACAATGCTGGCGGCAATTTACAGCACACACTAATTTTGGTAGCATAATTATTAATGTGGAATATATGTTCCTTGCTACAGAACATTTTTTTTTATCAAGTGGTTATGGGTAATCCTCTGTCATTCAAGTGTGAAACATTAGTGCCTCTACTGGCCACTGAAGTTCTGCCATTAAAAAAACTGAATGACAAAGGGCAAGGTTCAGTCACATCCTCTGATACAGGCTATCAATGTTCCAGACTGCTACAATTACAGATATCTTTCTGAAGTTTTCTACAATATTCCATACAGTTCATTGACACCACGCAACTCCTCTGCCTTGTTGTAGTGGAGCTGGATTTCTGAGCACAAAGGATATGCTGGATAACTGTAAAGCCCCACCAATTTCCCTTTTTGTTCGATCGCTACCTGTCAATAGAGTAAGAAGCTACAGTAATACAGGACTATTATTATACGAGATTTATATAGCGCCAACAGTTTACGCAGCGCTTTACAATGTATAAGGGGACAACACAATTACAGTACAGTTCAATACAAAAGGTACAGGAGGGCCCTGCTCGTAGAGCTTACATTCTAAAGGGAGGGGGTGGTGGTACAAAAGGTAATAGCTACAAAGAATGATTTGATGGGGGTGGCTCAGGGACAGTTATGTGCGTGTGGGGTAGGCTTCCCTGAATAAATGAGTTTTCTAAGGACTATTAATACTTATGTTCTTTGCAGCAACCAGTAGAAGTTTTATTGCCAGTGGTGCATGCTGGGGAGGACATAAATGTCTGGGGGCTGACCTTGTGAGGCTGTCTCCCCCCTCCACCCCCCAGGCTTCTACCTGGGGCAGTGTGCTGTCTGAAGTCTGACCTGTTAAGCTTGTAGGCTGCATGAGGCCTAACGTGCTTTTTGCTGAGGCCGTGTTTTAAGCCATAAATGATCCACAGGAGCTGTTCTGCCCAGTAGAGTGGGAAGTTGAACCAAGATGGAAAACCAAGGGCAGAGACTGTGCCGAAGGAAAGAGCTCGGATCCTCAGAGAAGCCTGGTGATTGTCTTGGGAAAATACATGGAAGAGTCTGCTAGCCAGCTGGAGTGTTCTTATTGCAGTGCTGCCAGTGAAGGTCTTTTACATTGTACAAGCTGGAAGTTGATCTGGAGTCTGTAAGTGCTGCTATGGGTATTTGTCCTTGTGAGCATGTAATAAAATCTCTAAAAAAACACTAAAGTGACAATGTTTCCTAATCCCCCATATCATTAGCTACGGTCTCTCACATGCCTCCATATGTTTATTAATAATGTATTTAAAATGGGGATCAAGGAGAAGAAGGGTTTTATTTTGCATAGACAAAATATTTATAGAGACATTTTGTGTTATAAAGGAGGAAACCATCTCATGAAGCAAGTTCCTCCTACCTGATCACGAGGTTGTAGGTGGGAAGAGATGATAAAGATAAGAAAACATGGTTTCACTGCATTTGGTTATTCATTGTATTAGAGAGCATTAGGTGAGCAGTTGCTTTTTCCTTCTCAGACCAATGCCGCGTACACATGAGCGGACTTTACGGCAGACTTTGCCCAGCGGACGGGATTTCGTCGGACAATTCGATCGTGTGTGGGCTCCAGCGGACTTTGTTTGCTCAAAAGTTGGACGGACTTAGATTTGAAACATGTTTTAAATCTATCCGTCAAACTCGAGTCCGGTCGAAAAGTCCGCTCGTCTGTATGCTAGTTCGACGGACAAAAAGCCACGCTAGGGCAGCTATTGGCTACTGGCTATGAACTTCCTTATTTTAGTCCGGTCGTACGTCATCACGTACAAATTCGACAGACTTTGGTGGATTGTGTGTAGGCAAGTCCCTTCATTCAGAAAGTCCGTCATAAAGTACTTTGAAAAGTCCGCCAGGCAAAGTCTGCCGTAAAGTCCGACCATGTGTACGCGACATTAGACATCTCTGGTAGCCAGGTGGGCCACATTTCCCAGTAAGAGGCCCCTTCAAGACTTAGGAAGAGCCTGGGGAGCTTTATGAGAATGTTGCAGCCATATAGTTGGTATATGCTGGTGCTGTTAGTGAGGCCTGTGAAAACTGTGTAGACAAAGATACCTTTTTTTTTTTTTATTCACAAACTGAATGGGAGGACAGTTAGGGAAGAGAGTACTGACAAGGAATAGGAGGACAGATGTGGAAGAGAGAACAGACAGGCTAGGGGAATGTGAAGATGTGGAAGAGAAGATGAACATGAGAAGGTAGTCCAAAGGGAGGAAAGAGAGGCCCTGTTGACTGAGTACACATCTTAAAATACATAAAGATTATAAGCCCTGTCACCTTGGTAAAAGGAACTAGTAGGACACCTTGGGGGAAATTTACTAAAACTCGAGAGTGCAAGTTCTGGTGCAGCTATGTATGGTAACCAGCATCTAACTCCAGATTGTTCAATTAGGCTTAGACAAAAAAAAAACTGGAAGCGGTTTATATGCAGAATTTCATAACATGCTAATGAAGTTGCTATAGTCACCCATTAAGTATATCTAATTTATCTGGAAGTTCTCCTTTAAAATGTCTACTGTAAAAAAAAAAAAAGACAAAAAAAATATATATAAATACATGAAAATAGAAAATGTTATAAGCTTTTTTTTTTTCAATGGAACAGCATTACCTCGCAAGACCTTATTTAATAGTCATTGATGGAATTAGATGAAGTAAGCTTTCCATAGTCTATTTTTCTTATGCTCTGTAGGTCAAGCACAGCACAGAACATTTAAATTGCTGGATTCATAAATGACTTGTGCAGCGGTTATTGAGTCCTGGAGACAGC
Source organism: Lithobates clamitans (assembly GCA_037952925.1). NCBI lineage: Eukaryota > Metazoa > Chordata > Amphibia > Anura > Ranidae > Lithobates > Lithobates clamitans. The sequence goes on from JBBGZY010000761.1 coordinate 3,175,533, forward strand.
ACTTCCACTAAAGTATGTGCCAAAAACAAAGAGATGACACAGAGAATCCTTACTTTAATGAGCAGAACCATTATACAAATACACTGTGGCGTATCCTTCCATGCAATGCTAAACAGGTCCTCCGTCATCCACTTTTTACTACTTTACATAAAAATGCTGTCAACACAGCACGCCTATGAATGTCACGGCTATCTGATAATACAGAGTGCACGCTACAAGAGAATGCAGAGCTGTCATACGCGTATAACTACTATACAAAAAGCAGAGAAGGAATCTGCACTAAATGTCCCAGCTTGGGACATTATTCTCCCCATCTGTTTCTCTTATTTGCCATGTAAGGAAATGTTCAACTAAACATGTCCACAATAAAAATTCTACCCCAGATGATCACTCCAACAGTTACACAACTTGGATAATTTAGGTGAGAGTACTTACTTCCTCCTGGTTATATGTCATTGTTAAGTACACAGGGTCTTCGGATACAAATGACAATTTAAAAAAATCATTAGCATTTAATCTCCTCTTGCCATCTATCACATTTAGCATTTTACCTAAATAATCTGTTGACACTGAGATGGCCTGCTCCTCCAAACTGTCTCTGAAGTTTTCTCTTTTTGCTAATTTAATGGGTTTATACTTGGCCACATTTTTTTCTGTTGACATAACACATTTCCGCCTTGTGTTTTGAATTAGAACATGATCAATGTAGGGGAAGCAGGTTAAGATGTTCATGGAAGTAGTTCTACATTAGAGTAACAACTTAAAAGAGAGCTCCACTTTAGTAAAAAAAAAAAAAAAAAAAAAGTATGCAACTTTTCTGAATATTATGTATATAGAGTATATCTTTACTACTCATTTGTTTAAGAAGATACCTGCAATTTTGCAAGATAAAATATAGTAGGTAACTAGACCTAGCCTGGCTGTACAATAAAAAATACACAATCTAGCAAAGAAACCTTGGGTGGTTTAAAGGGTTTGAAGTGTCAGAAATACATTCCTATATCCATCAAAATATAAAAAAAAGTCTTCACTCCAACGCATGATGAGGTTGGTTTACTATAGGAGTAGATACTGTATGAAACACATAACTATACACAGCCTGGCTATACATTAAGAAAAGAAACAATAGTCAAAATTGGATCCCAATGCTATCCATCACGGCCAGTGAGGAGGGAGTGGGGGCGGGGCTGAGCCGCGCTCTGTGTGTCTCATAGACACACAGAGGAGGCTCGGGAGGGAGCATGCACGAGTGCCCCCAGAGCAAGCAGCTTGCTATGGGTCCACTTAGCAGGGGGGAGGGGCCATGAGCTTCGGCGGGGGAGCCAAAAAGAAAAGATTTATTAATTCACAATATTTTATTGTAATTTATAGTACATGAGATTACTAAATTAGGAGAGTTTATTTACATTAGTGCACAGTATATGTGTGATTGATAGCAGCTTTCCTTTTTTCTTTTGTTTGATGATTTATTTTATAGTTTGGTTGAGTGTGGGTGTCATATATAGGGGTCAGGCTCAAAGACCAGTTGCTATAGCAGTAGCAGAACTACCACTGACTAGCAGAATAGGTACACAGGCAGTCACCCTGGTGAATGACGTGGGCTCACCTGAAGTGCGGAGTCTAAGTACTAACTGGTGTTCACCAGAACTCCTAATGGTGAAGATGGATTTTGCTGCATGTTAGTACCAGGTCATAGTCCTCTGGATCGCCCCATCAGGAGGTGAATAAGCCGGAGTCCAGTAGCAAATAAGCAGGTAGGGATCAAACAAGCATAGTCAGTAAACAGGCCAAAAGGATAGTAACGAGTAGTTGCAGGTTGGGATCAGGCAGAAGCATAGTGGTAGCAAAATATAGATGGCAGCAGGGAAGATGGCAGCAGGGAAGACAGCAGCGAGATAGTGGCTGGAGAGAGCACAATAATCTGGCAAACAGGAAGTGTAGCATACTTCCCAACTGTCCCGAATTACCCGGGACATTTCCGGGATTTACACTATTTTCCCGAATTTATTGCTTCCCGGGAAATGTCCAGAGAAATTCGTTTTTTTCCACGATTCTCCGCCGCTAGAGGTCCGCGGCCGGCCGAGACATTGTCTCCGCCGGCCACCATTTTTTAGAAGACCAGGAACATGGCTGGGTGGCTAGACGGAGCTCCTGTGTCGCCGCCCACCCTCCGCCCCGCTCCGCCCCACCCCACCTACCCCCCAGCCCCGCTTTGCTGCCACCATCCCCCGCCCCACTCCGCCCCATTCCACCCCCCGCACGGCCGGCGGAGACTAGGAAACCTGATGTAAGGGGGGCTCCACTGGGGAAACCTGATGTAAGGGGGGCTCCACTGGGGAAACCTGATGTAAGGGGGGTTCCGCTGGGGAAACCTGATGTAAGGGGGGGCACCGCTGGGGAAACCTGATGTAAGGGGGGCACCACTGGGGAAACCTGATGTAAGAGGGGCTCAGCTGGGGAAACCTGATGTAAGGGGGTCTCTGCTGGGGAAAGCTGATGTAAGGGGGGGCACCGCTGGGGAAACCTGATGTAAGGGGGGCTCCGCTGGGGAAACCTAATGTAAGGGGGGCTCCACTGGGGAAACCTGATGTAAGGGGGGCACCCCTGGGGAAACCTGATGTAAGGGGGGCTCCACTGGGGAAACCTGATGTAAGGGGGGGCTCCGCTGGGGAAACCTGATGTAAGGGGGGCACCGCTGGGGACACCTAATGTAAGGGGGGCTCCGCTGAGGAAACCTGATGTAAGGGGGGGCACCGCTGGGGACACCTGATGTAAGGAGGGCACCGCTGGGGACATCTGATGTAAGGGGGGCTCCCCTGGGGACACCTGATGTAAGGGGGGGCTCCGCTGGGGAAACCTGATGTAAGGGGGGGCACCGCTGGGGACACCTGATGTAAGGAGGGCACCGCTGGGGACATCTGATGTAAGGGGGGTGTAAACACACAAATCCCTGTGCTGTCAGAGGAGAGGAGCCATATCGTTTGTTCCTACAAAGTAGGAAAAACTATATGTCTCCTCTCCTAGTCAATCCTATCCCCATACACTTAGAGCACAGTAAGGAAACACACAATTAACCCCTTGATTGCCCCCTAGTGTTAACCCCTTTCCTGCCAGTGACATTTACACAGTAATCAGTGCATTTTTATAGCACTGATCGCTGCATAAATGCCAGTGGTCCCAAAAAAGTGTCAAAAGTCTCCAATCTGTCCGTCGCAATGTCGCAGTACCGCTAAAAATCATAGATCACCGCCATTACTAGTAAAAAAATGCCATACATCTTTCCCATAGTTTGCAGATGGTATAACCTTTATGCAAACCAATAAATACGCTTATTGTGATTTTTTTACCAAAAATATGTAGAAGAATATATATTGGCCTAAACTGATGAAGAAATGTGTTTTTTTTTAATTTGGATGATATTTATTATAGCAAAAACTAAAAAATATTGTTTTTTTTTCAAAATTGACGCTTTTTTTTGTTTATAGCGCAAAAAATAAAAACCGCAGAGGTGATCAAATACCACCAAAAGAAAGCTCTATTTGTGGGGAAAAAAGAAGCAAATTTTGTTTGGGTACAGCGTCGAAAGACCACGCAATTGTCAGTTAAAACAACGCAGTGCCAAATTGTAAAATGTGCTGTGGTCTGGAAGGGGGTAAAATTTTCCGGGGCTGAAGTGGTTACACGTGCTGCTTCTTTATGCTTTTGCAATAAGCATCAGAATGAGACACAGAAAAAACAAAAATAAATCAAGGTGAACATGGATATATCAGGTTGTGAAAGAGAATAGGATAAACCCCCTAAAAGTATTGAACTATATTAATAATAAAAAGTTCAGGCATGGAGGCCCTTTGCTAGATAGATTAAACTGGGTGACTGGGGACAAAGAGAAGGCAAATTTATCACATACCTTCTTAAGCTCTTTGTATACAACAGAAAATGGGAGCGCTCAAGACCATAATGGGGATAATATTGATACAGATCCAAAAGAACCTCAATTGCCAAAACTGATATGGTCCAGAAACATTTAGAAAATATAAAGGTGAATAAAGCACCTGGATCAGATGATATATACCCATGTGTGCTTAAAGATGTTACCCTACACTATAGAGATCCACACGTTATAAACAATAGAGCCATCTGTAATATTATACTAATATATTTAACACTACCTGTAGGAGTAAAAACATGTATTACACAGATCATACAAGTAGATGACTTACAGGAATATAATGATGTATAGGGAGTGAGCCCAGTGGAAACACATCAGGAATTGAATAGATCGGTCTTTTGTTTGAAGAACTCCCCTCTTTGGGGAACGGCTTCTTTTTGCCATAAGTAGTTCTGCCACAGACCTTAGTTCCCATCTCTTTTGTTGTATCTTTTAAGACCCCCACTTTTCATCCCAGTGCTTGAAGAATAACGCCAATTTTGTTGAAAATATAAACCAAACCCCTCCAACCCCCCCAACTTTATTGTGGGTTTCTACCTATTTCTGTTCTGAATGAATAGTTCTTTTTTAGATCATGTCTTGTGCACAGTGATTCTGAATGGGAGTGAATTATTCATTATAATTACCTGATGCACTTTCAGAGTTTTAATGAGAAAAGCTGCAGGGTCTGCATCCCTTTGGATGTGATTAAGGTGTATATCACCAAAACTGACATTTTTATTGCAGAGGAGGCCTAAACCCTGACTTGTGTCTCAGTGTGGTGTTCTTCAAACAAGCAGAAATTGACATTTTCAGGTTGCCATTTTTCACTGAATTTTACAGACAATTACAGCACTGCAGTTTGAAATGAGAGGTGATTGTTAACAACAATACATTACAATATGGTTTATATAGCAAGTGTATATTTATAAAAGCAAAGGAAGAAAAAATCCGGATGGCCGCACTCCAATGAAATATGTTTATTGGTATCAGTACATACAGCAAAGGATAAAAAGATCACTGACGCGTTTCACACCGTGGTTATGGGTGCTTCCTCATAGCTTGATCAAGCTATGAGTAAGCATCTGTAACCACGGTGTGAAACGCGTCAGAAATCTTTTTTATCCTTTGCTGTATGGACTGATAACAATAAACATATTTCATTGGAGTGCGGCCGTCCGGATTTTTTCTTTCCTTTGCATGTGGTTTGCATACAGAGTCGGCACCCACACCTGAAGAGGGAGGAGATGACCACATCTCATAGGAGTGTGTACTATCAGTAGTGTGTGTACTTTATACTTCTAGTAAGGGCTATTTATTATTACTGGTAAGGTAATGCCTGTGAAGATTCACAGACACCGGACTTCTCGGGGGGAGTGGTCTAAGCATGGCAGCGTGAGAGCGATGGAGACCGGAGCTTAGTGGTATCACAGCGCACCCTCCAGGAGACCGGTAGCAACTCCCCAGCTCCACATAGTACATGTCGAGTTGGGGTAAGAGCACAGGAGTGCCGTACACTCCAAAACATTCATATATCACCTGATACCTGGCGGTGAAGAAGGATCTGAAACAGCCAGCGGACGCCAGCGCCAGCATGGCTCTGACACAGGAGCCGTTTCCGGAGGCATCATTACAGGAGCCAGCTATTTCACTGCTACAGAAAGGTGGATTGTCTACATCGACGGGAGTAGTAGAAGTGGAGCCCTCAATAGCTACACATACAGCTTCCAACGGAGAGGTCCACGTATGCTTGCACACTGCACATAATACACAGACACAGGAGCAGGGGATAGAGCTGGACATTAGACAGCTCATTCAGGCTCTCCCTACTAAAGATGACATCCAAAAACTCCTAGTCAGTATAACGGGGACATTGAGAGAGGAGATGGAGGAGGTACGTGCCAATGTAGTGGCGGTAGATCACAGAGTGCATAATCTTGAAAAGCTGCAAAGTACGCCAGATACACGGTTAGAGATTATTGAAGAAAAATTACAAAGGCAACACCAGCGATTGGTTATGCTACAACTACACTCGGAGGAATCAGAAAATAGGAGTAGGAGGAATAATATTCAGATTAAGGGGGTCTCGGAGGATATAGAGGGCCTCGCTTTAAGAGATACGGTGACGGCCACCCTAAATCAAGTGTTGAAGAACACCCCGAATACTCCTATTGAACTTGATCGTGTACATAAGGTGCCCACAACTTGTAACCTGGCATAGACTAATCCACGGGATGTCCGGTGTAGAGTACACTTCTTTAGGATGAAGGAGGACATACTCAGCTGCATGGCAAGAGGGAACAGTGAAGTATGAGGGGGGTGAAATACAAATATACCTAGACCTGTGTAAACAAAATAAAATCAGGCGACGCATGTTAAAGCCCATTCTGGACTACTTGCTCTGTAAAGGCGCCACATATAGATGGGGTTACCCGTTGGCAGTAATAGTTAAAAAAAGGGGGGCAAAGCTTTAACCTAAGGGATCCTGCTCAACTTCCAGACCTTTTCCATTTTTTGGGTGCAGAGGCCATTGAGGTCCCTAATTGGACAGAGTGCCAACATTAATGGAGCGACCCACCCAACAACTGCAATGGCAGCGGGAGAGAAATAGACGGGACTCAGGAAAAGCACAGCATACATGAGTTCGTAACCTATCACAGGATTAAGAAATGAATAAATACTAAATTAGATGGATCCACAAGGGAAAAACAATTTTCTTTTTTTTTTTTTTTTCTCAGCGGTTGGTTAGCCTGAGATTATCAGGTTGAATGGATTTCTATTTTTGAGGGTGGAGGGAGGGAGAGGGGGAAAGGGGGAAGGGGACGATGCATTGTATAGAAGGTATGCTTTGTATGCATGTTATATGGATGCCCCCATTTTTTTAATTTATTTTTTTTCTTCCCCCCCCCATCCCCCACGCCCCTGTCTTTCTCAGACTGACAAGGAAATTTTTCTTTTTTCTTTCTCTCCCTTCTCCCTCCCTCCTTCTCGTTGGTTCATCAGGGGTTTATGGAATTAACGAGAAGTCCAGAATGAGTCCTTGCGGTAGGATGGGTAGCAGGGAACTAGGTTGAAGCCCCATAAGGGGAAGAAGGGAGGGGGGTATACATAAAGCTCACAAGGCACTGTTAGGAGGGGAACATAAGAATGGTCGGGTGGGGGAGGGGATATAAGAGAAGGGGTTAGAATGGCACTTTATTTTTTATGTTGTGATTTGTTTTGTCGTAATTTTTGTGTTGGTTTCTCGAATGGGGTAGAGGATTAATAATAAGTAACACATATTCACAATTGATAAGCAAGATTTTTTTTTTACGTCTATCAGCATACTAATATGCTAGGATCGATGGATGTCTTATACACGGTAGAGGTTTCACACGATAGAGAGTATTGCTCTTTTTTCTTTTTTCTTGTTTTAGTTTGTTGTGAGTAAGTTTCACATTGGGTGAAATCTGAGAATAAAGCACATGATACAGTTTCACAGGGGTTAGGAGGTAAGTTAGAGGGGAGGGAGTACCCTCTGAGGAAAGGGGAAGAAAAAGAGGAGAGAAAGGGAAAGAGAAAGAAAAACTTGGTACCCCCACTGCTCCCTCTCTTGTAGAATAGTATGTTTTAGTAACCTGGTAAGGGAAGAATACCCACATTTAAGAAAACCTGTATGAACTGGAAGACATAGGGGTTGAGATAGTTTGAGTACTTGCTATGTCACTAATTGATCCCAATAACAGAGGTCGGAAGGGGGTATTTAATCAATTTAATTTATTTTTTTTCTTTTCCTTGTGGTTTCATGGGACTACCTTAATATTTTTTAGAGAAAGATAAAAAATGTGTGTTAGGTTTTTCAGTAAAGTATCAATATATATTGGAGGGATGATGGAATCCGTTTGATGGTTATGAGCGAATAATGGGTAAGGGGGCTTCCTTGCAAGGTGCCTAGATGTATATGTTAAGAAATGTGATATATAGGCAAAAAAGTGGTGATATTCATACGGGGAAGCAAGTGGTTATAGGGTGCATGTGGATAGATACTATAGCTCAGATCTCTGGATATACAGAGGTTAAGTACAGTGCTGCGCTAAGGGTGACAAACAGCAGCCAACACACCCGTAGACTCAGGATCAAAACTAACAGTAAAAATTCAAAAGTGTGGCGCTAAAATTTACGTGAAAAGTAAGTATACAAATACAGTGACTACAAATCAGATAATTCGGTATGAACCAAAAAAAGTGCGTGAGTATACAGATTAATGAATATAAAATGACAATCAATATACATGTATTGAACAAAATATAAAAATCGTGAAATATAAAGTCCCAATATATGTGCAAACAACAAGCAAAAAAAAGTCTGTGACAATGGTGAAAAGATAATGATAAACAGGTGTCTCCTGAGCATGCAGGGGGATGGTTCAGGTTCAGAGCCAGCAACTTGGTATGTAAATAAACTGTAGAGAAGCCGGGAGTGCACAGAGGATTGATGACGGTGTCAGGACCATCACCAGAAACCAAGGAGGCTTACCAGAAAATGTGGCCTGAAATGGTGTATGCCATACAGGTCAAAAAGGCTTGATGACCAACAGGTCTAGGCAAATAATCTGGCCGGATGTCATCACATAAGGAGGGAAGGGGATCAGCACAGCTTCCTCAGCAGTGGGTACACTGTAAATCAGATAATTGGTGTGGATAACATGTGAGGGAAAAAACACTCACATAGCGTAATAACGTTTGAACTTGGATTTATTAAAATAAAAGGAAAACAAACTCACATTTTCAGAGGATAAAAACAGCATGTAATCTTGTAGCGGTAGTTGTGAGGGGTCCACCCAAAGCGCCACACTTTTGAATTTTTACTGATAGCTCAGATCTCTGCCTTGCTTATTCACTTTCCCCAAATTTTAACGCCTCTCCTCCAAGTGGAGGGTAGTCGGAGGCGTCTTATCTTTCCAATTTCTTTTACTAGGCAAATAGCAGGCAGACTTGCAGTTGCATAGAGCCTGCTATAGCCTAGATTATACATTACTCAGGGTTCTGGATAACTAGCCAGACCTGGAGAAATAGTTTTCTGATTTTGTTTTTTTTTTTTTGGTCTTGGGTGGGGTTCACCTGCCTGTCCCGTCCTCCCTCCCTCACATACAATACTCGCTAATTGATTACTGACACACATCCCCGCTTTAGTACACCAGGACCAAGTGGGGTTTACCCCTAATAGAGAGGGTAGAGAAAATATGCAAAGGGTTCTAAATGCCATATATATATCTCACTATTATCAAAAACCCTTAGTGCTTATATCCACGGATGCGGAAAAGCATTTGATAGGGTAGACTGGACATTCCTGAAAGCCACGTTACAGCATACAGGATTGAAAAGTGGTATGCAGAACTGGATTACTAGTCTGTATTCATGCCCGAAAGCAAGGGTGAAGATTAATGATACAATGTCTGAACCATTCTCTATAAATAACGAAACACGGCAGGGTTGTCCACTCTCGCCTATCATATTTATTCTCACACTAGAACCCTTTTTAAGAACAATACGGGCCAACCCAGACGTTAGGGGCATTTCAATAAAAGGAGAAGAACATAAATTGGCTGCATATGCGGATGATCTGCTATTCTTTATAACCTCTCTAGTTGTATCTTTACCATCTTTATTATCAGAGTTACGTATATATGGAGGGATATCCAATTTCAAGATTAACTACAGTAAATCGGAAGCGATGGGTGTGGAAGTGAATACTGCGCTGCAACATCAACTTTCGGAGCATTTTGCTTTTAGATGGACAGATTCCAATATATGCTATTTAGGGACTAAAATACCGAATAAGCTTAATAGAGTGTTCAAACTTAATTTTGCCCCAATGGTACGACAGATTAAACTAGATTTTTAGCCGTGGGATAAAGAGGTCTTCACGTGCTTTGGTAGAATTAATATCATCAAAATGAATGTAATGCCGAGATTGCTATACCTGTTCCAGACCCTACCTATAAAGCTCCCCTTAGGGTTTCTGAGGGACCTGAGATCAAGATTTGTGAGGTTTATATGGGCGGGCAAAACAGTGAGAATACGTAGAGATATTCTGACATTACCAAAGGAGAGATGAGGGGTGGGATTCCCGGATCCGGTGGGCTATTATGAAGCATCACATCTAGCACGGGTAGTGGAATGGTGTGTACTCCAAAAGGAAAAGCCTTGGATACACATGGAACAAGCAACGATCGATATACCCTTGGAGGGAATAGCATGGCTTTTGGATGTAGAGATACCACAGGTGGTGAGAAGACACCCCGATGTGGGTGCTACGCTCCAATCTGTCAAAAAGACATTTAAGAAAGCTAAGATGTCAACACATCCAAGTCCCATGATACCAATCCTGGGTACCTCAGTTTTTGAGCCAGGCCTTATAGACCAGGGTTTCAGGGATTTGAGGCGACGAGGAATTAGCAGGATCATACATTTCTCAATTGACAATCAAGTGATGACTAAGGGGGAGATTGAACGAGTGTTCTCTTCTGACCTAGACCCATTTAGGCAAATACAGCTTAATGCCTTCCTTAGATCAATTATGCAACGAATGTTGGTGGTACGTACACCATCTAGGTTTGAACAGATATGTCTATAGGGTGAACCACTGAGACACTCACTTTCAGCTATGTATGCATTGTTGACTGAGCTAGAAGCCCCACTAGAACTGGCCTTTATACAAGCATGGGAGAGGGACCTAGGGGTTACTTTCTCAGAGACACAGAAAAATAACATCTTTATGTTTATGCATAAGGCGTCAATGGCAACCAGATACCAAGAAGGGGGGTATAAAATTTTGACTAGGTGGTATAGAACCCCGGAAGTATTGAATTGGATATTTCCACTTACACAGTATCCAATCTATGCTGGCGCTGTCTGGGTGCAGAGGACACCATGTTACACATATTTTGGGAATGTTCTAGACTGAAAGAATTCTGGAAAATGGTCTCTGAAATAGTTAAAGAAATGACAGATGTGTCTCTTGGAAAAAATCCAGCAGCTTTTTTGCTGCACCATATTCCGTTATCTATTGATAAATATAAAAAATCCCTTTTAAGGCACCTGCTCACAGCAGCAAAAGCTTGTATCCTGGCACTGTGGAAAAGCATGGCAGCTCCGACTAAATTACAATGGATTGGCAGAATACCAGATATCCAACAAATGGAAAATCTTACCATGACACTGAGAAAGCAAGAAGACAGGTATCGGGAAGTCTGGACTCCCTATATTACATACAGGGAGCAGAATTCCTAAATAAAATATTTAGCGGGGGGGGGGGGGTTTACGGTATGAGGGGGCATAGTATATATTTTTTTTTTCCCTCTTCTTCAGCGTCTCTTCTCTCTCTTTTTTTTTTCTCAGTCAGGGCTATCCCTGGTTAAGGAAAATGTAATAAGAGTAGGAATTATTACGGGTATGTACTAGAATAAAAAGAAGGCATGATGAAATGATGAGTCTTTGCCTAAAGACAATATAACCTCTCAATAAATGTGATAGTAATTGGCGATTTTCAAGAAGATAGTATTTGTAAATAGAAGAAATAAGTGTTGATGTACTCATATGTAATACTGTATTACTATTATTGTGAAAGGAAAAATAAAAATAAAGAATTTATAAAAAAAAAAAAGAGGGAGGAGATATCCAAGCCCAGACACCTTAAGCGGGTTTTCTTTTGTTGTATATTTATACATATATATTTTTGCTTTATTTTTTCCACGAAAGAGGAGTTACCATTTAAGGTGCTGTAGAATCTGAACCACCCCCAATTTTCTGCTCAGCATGAATGGGATATTGAAAAACATGCTTCCATCTCCTATTTGCAAGTACAAGCTAGTTCATATTTTAAAAATAATACATGTTTTTTTTTTCTTTTAAGATATTACTGTTAAGAGCCTAAGCAATTCAGATTGCCCAGCCAAGGCAGCTTATTGCAAATGTACCTATCAGGTTTGCCTGATTAAAAACAGTGAACTCTCTTTGGGGGAAAAATCAGAACAGTGGAGTAGGTTTTGCTCATGAAAACCAGTCCTAATTCTTGTTTACTTTTCCATTAAATGAAAGATAAAACTTGATTAGTTCCTATAGGCAGCAGCTTTACTTTTTTCTTTTTATGTAATGGGGTTAAGCAATGCAACTGCAGCCCTAAGCACCCCCTAGAGAGGAGGATGCAAGAGACCGGTCACACGCATCGAAGGAGCCTGCTGGAGTCAAAAGTATGGTATTTTTCCTTACCTGTCTGTGCACACCTACACATAAAAAGCATTTACCCTTACAATGTGGGAGACACTAATGCAAGTGTTATGCTTGTCACATTCAGCTTTAACAGTTCATGAAAAAGATTGACTGACCAAAGAAAAGTGCAGACAACCACTAGAAGGAGAATCTTCAATTTGGTATATGTGATACAATAATGGATGGAAATATCGTATAGAAAGGATGCCAAAATGTTACAACTTTCATCAAACCTACAAACATTACAATTTACATCAAATTTACATTGGCATAGTAAACATGAATTAGCAAATAAAGTATGTGCTCACAAAAAATACAATATAGTAAATCTGTCACTAACACCAAGCATATGATGAAAAATTCCCAAGGGAATAAGTAAAGGGGGTACATTAGAATCCCTTACCAATTCCTACAAAAAGGTAAATGTAAATAAATAATTAATAGGTGCCTGTGTGCTTATTTACATTGATCTCCCTGTGGAAATGGTTAAGGGGTACCCTGTATTCATTCCCCTGGGAGAAGGTGGATATCTGGGGGCCCCCTTACTATAGAGGGGGGTTTCCAGATTGCACTATAAGGCCCCCTCAAAAAATTCTCCCCCTTCTTGGGTATTTAAAAGTGGAGAAGGGGGCCATGTCTCTCAACTTTGGGACAAGGGTGCCTTGTAAAGGCAGAGGCTTTGTCATCCACCCTTGGAAGATATCCTTCTATGTTGAAAGGCATGCGGGGCTGGCTTGTGTGGTACAGGAAGGGAGGGTGCACACTTAATGCCCTCCCTTTCCTGGTCATCCAGGATGCATTCCTAGATAAGGATCCAGGTGAAGTCTTAAAGGGAAATCCATGCCATTTCCACCCCCATTTTTTATAAATATGTACTGTTACTTTTTGAAACATTATTTTTAAACATTATTTGTGATTGCATCTTATATTTTTGTGTACATTACAAAATAAGTTATAGCAAATTTTAATTAGGAAATTAGAAAATTTCAGAGAATACCACAGTATAAAATTGGTCAACAGCAGGACATTTTTCATCAGGGATAATAGGCCTAACTATTTTATACCTATTGAGATAGGAGGGTGTATTGAATGTGAATGATTTTTAGTGGCATGCTCCAAGAGCAGTTTGTCAGGAAAAAGTCAATGCTACACTTTAGGCACTCTTAAAGTGGTTGTAAAGGCTCAAGATTTTTCACCTTCATGCAAGGTAAGCCCCCCCTAGCCCCCCTAATACTTGAGCCCCATCTCTATCCAGCGATCTTTTACTCCTCATTGGCTGAGACAGCAGTGGGAGCGAACTGTCAATAACAGCCAGTGAGCCAATGAGGAGAGAGCGGAGGGCAGGTCTGAGCTGTGCTGTGTGTGTGAATGGAGACATAGAGCAGCGGCTCGGGAAGGAGCCTGCTCAGGTGCCTCCAAAGCAAGCTGCTTGCTATGGGGCAATTGTAAGTAGGGAGAGGCCAGTAACACCAATGGGGGACCTGAGAAAAGGGGGATCGGTGTTGCTCCATGCAAACCACTGCACAGAGTAGATAAGTATGACATGTTTGTTATTTAAAAAAATGCCTTTAGTATCACTTTAAATAAAAAAAGCCCTATTAACATAAAATAAAAGTCAAGAAACCCCCAAAGAAGAAATGAAAAGATACCACCTCTGGAAACCCTTTTTTATTAATAGAAGCCTTTCAGCAAAATCAAATAAATAAATAAATTAAAAGACCTATTAACTTACAACAGAAATCAATATATCCCCCAAATAGTACCTCCTCAAACAAAAGTGCACTCTTGTGAAAGCCTTTTTGCAAAAAAAGAAAAAAACGCTGTTTACCCTAAAATAAAAGCCCTAACAAAATAAAATGAAAAGCAATATACCTCCAAAATGAACAAAACCCCTAGATACTGCACCTCTGAAACAAAAGCCACATTTATTCAAGGTGGAGCCTTGCAGAAAAAAAAGGTTGCCATGGATAGGCAGCATGCTGTAAGCGGCCACTGACCCAAAAACACTCAATAATAACAACAACAAAAAGGCAGCAAAAGATTTAAATGATCAAAGCTCTAACAATCACAATGGAAGCACAGTTTCCTAATTGTCCCTAATATTTTATTATGCAGTTTGTTAACTTTCCCTATCCTTTACCTGCGACTTCCAATACACTGGCATTATGGCTGCTCCGTGCCCTTTTGCCTTGAAAGTTTCCACATTTGGTCATGTTACAACCAAAAATGTAAATGTATTTTATTGGGATTTTATGTGATAGACCAACACAAAGTAGCATATAATTGTGAAGTGGAAGGAATTGCTGTTCACAGACGCTCTCCATCCAATCTGACAGAGCTTGAGCTATTTTGCAAAGAAGAATGGGCAAAAATGTCACTTTAGATGTGCAAGGCTGGTATAGACATCCCCAAAAAGACTTTCAGCTGTAGATGCAGTGAAAGGAGGTTCTACAAAGTATTGACTTGGGGGGGGGGGGCTGAATACAAATGCACGCCACACTTTTCACATATTTATTTGTAAAAAAAATTTGAAAATCATTTATCATTTTCCTTCCACATCACAATTATGTGCCATTTTGTGTTGGTCCATCACATAAAATCCCAATAAATACATTTACATTTTTGGTTGTAATATGACAAAATGTGGAGAAATTCAAGGGGTATGAATACTTTCTCAAGGCACTGTAGTAAAAAAGCTGGCACATAACAAAGCCACCGTCAGCCCTTCTATGCCAGCTAACCAAAGTTCAATGGCTTTTGCAGTGCATTATCATTAATTAATGAATATGGGCAAAGTTGCTGCATCAGTTAGCTGGGGCCGCAAACTGCAAACAGGTTGGATTCAGCTCAAATCCAAGTACAACACATGGCTGGAGTTCATGTTTAATGTGATGGGACTAACCAATAGCAATCTAGGAGGGTTATTTTGTTTATTGACTTTCAAATGACTGTGTAAAAACTTATACTCTAGGTACTTATCTGCTTGGACAGTGTTCCACAGGAACCTGAAAAAGTGGACAGTGCACTGTATTCAGCTCCAAAAACCAAAGTCAACACTACATGCAGCTGAGCTAAGGCAAATTGTTTATTTTATTTTTTTCAGAGATTTGGAGCCTCAGTGATAAGATAGTATACTATGTAGTAAATAAAGTGATAGGTACAGTATCCTAGAATGACATTTGTTAATGATTCTGTATTTCATACTGTTGTCAGCCGACAGAAGCTTAGCCAGGACCAAAGAAATCCTAATGATGCTATTAATTATAAAGGATACTGAGATTAACACAGGGGATTACAGCCTTGGAGGTTTGTTTATAGAGTGCATTTGGTTCTTTCATGGTCTGCTGAGATGTTTGTATCCTACAGTGTCCCCTTGACATATGCATTTGATGTCTTATCACAATCCAGGCAGTTTACCATTCGAGGTGGCCTGTACAGATCAATCATGTGCTTGTTTGGGACTACTGCCTCTGGTTCATTATCACTGCCTGTGGTCACTTCTACTTCTTTACACTAAAGCAGGCCATACACATTTAGATTTCTTTAATGCAGCTAAACAGCAAGGATTGACAAATATTTTGCTGTGGGCTATACTCTAATGCTGCGTACACACGAGCGGATTTTCCATCTGAAAAACCATCCAAGAATTCCGCTCAAGCTTGCCTTGCATACACACGGTCACACAAAAGTTCTCTGAACGTTCAACCGTCAAGAACGCGGTGACGTACAACACTACGACGAGCCGAGAAAATGAAGTTCAATGCTTCCGAGCATGCGTCGAATTGTTTCCGAGCATGTGTAGGAATTTTTTTGTGCGTCGGAATTTGTACAGATGATCGCATTTTCGGATAGGTACTTTTTCTGACCGATAAATTGAGAACCTGCCTTCAATCTTTTGCTGGCGGGAATTCTGCCAGCAAAAGTCTGATGGAGCATACACACGGTCGTATTTACCGACCAAAAGCTCTCATCGGTCTTTTGCTGGCCGAATTTCCGATCGTGTGTACGCGGCATAAGGCATTATTTGCATGGGTGCTTTGCCAAGCTACACATCCCAGCAGCAGAAATCTACGTGTCAATAAGAGCAGCTGCTGAGCTCATATACTGCAATGACAGGCTGTTGGCGACCATTCTTGCCCGTTCGCAAAACCATCATCACCACACTTTTGTTAATTCTGGTGTTGCAGACAGGGACACCCACAGAGAAAATTTCAGCTGATTCAGCAGTATGTGGACATCTTTAAAACTTGTATGATTAAATTTACACCTGGAGAACTGGTGAACAGAACAAAAAGTAAAATAAAAGCATTAAACTAAACTATAAAAATCATTCAATATTCAAAAGCAAAGTGTTCTTTTTATTTACTTTTAGGCATGAAGGCATGAAAGGGCAGCAATCAGCAAGAGATCTGAGTGGTTACCTTTGTTGCCACCAGTCTGCACTACATTGCTGTGCCCTTGCTCAGGTAACTGGTTTTGGTGCATGTTCAGTGAAAAGATAATTCAATGGAGGAACTTGTCACTCATCTAGTGCAAAATAAATTAATAATAAATAAATGTGGGAGCTGCTGCATTGGAAAAGCTGCTAGCTGGTGGGAAATTTACAGCAAATTATTATTATTATTATTATTATACAGGATTTATATAGCGCCGACAGTTTACGCAGCGCTTTATAACATTAGGGCAGACAGTACAATTACAATACAATTCAATACAGGAGGAATCAGAGGACCCTGCTCGTTAGAGCTTACAATCTAGGAGGGAGGGTCAAGTTATACAAAAGGGTAATAGCTGTGGGGGATGAGCTAATGGGGAAAATACTGCAGTTGTTAGATGGAGGCAGGATAAGCTTCTCTGAAGAGGAAAGTTTTCAGGGATTGCCTAAAAGTGGATAAATTTGGAGAAAGTCTGACAGATTGGGGTAGGGAATTCCAGAAGATGGGCGAGGCTCCGGAGAAGTCCTGGAGGCGGATATGGGAGGAGGTGATGAGGGAGCTCGAGAGCAGGAGGTCTTGGGAGGAACGAAGAGGGCGATTAGGTTGGTATTTAGAGACTAGGCTAGTGATGTAACTGGGTGCAGAGTTGTGGATGGCTTTGTAACTTATTGTTAGTATTTTGAATTTAATTCGTTGGGCGAATGGCAGCCAATGGAGGGACTGGCAGAGAGGGGTAGCAGACACTGAGCGGTTTGTAAGGTGGATGAGTCTGGCAGCAGCATTCATGATGGACTGAAGGGGGGATAGTCTATTTAAAGGTAAGCCAATGAGGAGGGAGTTGCAGTAGTCAAGGCGAGAGATAACCAGGGAGTGAATCAGGAGCTTTGCGGTTTCATTGGTTAGAAAGGGACGTCGTTTACAGTTGTTGCGGAGGTTGAGGCAGCAAGCTTTGGAAAGTGATTGGATGTGGGGCCAAAAGGAGAGTTCAGAGTCCAGGATAACACCTAGCACGCTGACATGTGGGGATGGGTGGATGGTTGTGCCATTGCTCTTGACAGATAAGTCAGGGAAAGAGGCACGTGGGAGAGGAAATATTATAAGCTCGGTTTTGGACAAGTTGAGTTTGAGGAAGTGGTGTGACAGTGGTGTGACACTGTTAGTAAGTTAGTGATATGTGAGGAGACATGGATTGAGTTGAGGGGTGGAGAGATAGATTTGTGTGTCGTCAGCCTAGAAATGATATTCAAAGCCGTGAGAGGCTATCAGCTGACCCAGGGAAGAGGTGTAGATTGAAAATAAAAAGAGGTCCAAGAACAGAACCTTGGGGGACCCCGACGGAGAAGGGAAGAGGAGAGGAGGAAGTAGAATTGTAAGTGACACTGAAGGTGCGTTGGGATAGGTAGGATGAGAGCCACTGAAGAGCACAGTCATGGAGACTGAGGGTGTAAAGTTTTTTGAGGAGTAGGGGGTGGTCAACAATGTCAAAGGCAGTTAAAAGGTCCAGAAGTAGGACTACAGAATAGTGTCCTTTGGTTTTTTGCAGTTAGTAGGTCATTTGTGAGCAAATGAACACAATTACAACAAAAATTCCCAAAATTCAGTCAGAAGCCTATTACAACTTAATCACAATCTGTATTCTCCTTTAACAAAAAGTTAAACAAAGTACATAGTACCCCTACTTATTCACAAAAAAAAGTGAAAAGTGTAAATAAAGGCACACATATTTTGACAAGGTCTTATTCAAAAAAAAAAAAAACAAAAACGCCCAAGCAGGAAAAGTTTGGTTTAAACCCTAAGCTCATCCCTAGCCAGGATTAGTCCAGATCTCCTCATATTAGATTTATCGGGCAGCACTGCATCCTGCGGACAAGAATTAGTGCCTTCTGCTTATATGCCTAGTCCTCTGAAGTATATACAGTATTAAAGACTAGAGACACTTGCTATCTGCAAAATCATAAACTGTACAACAGCAAGACAATCCATTATATGGATGCCTACCTGTTAAAGCACAGTGCCCCCCTACAGTCACTGCCAAGTGCCAGATCTAAGCCAAGTACTGGGGGAACTACTGGAACCCAGACTGTCTATGATTTGTGGCTATATTTCACAAGTCTACATTCTACTTGAATGTATTTTGTGATTAAGTATTTCCACTTAAAATCTGTTCCCATTTAAAGAAAATATAACAGTGTTTATAAGGTATCCCCTGATATGTATTATCTTGAGTGTACATTTCTGGACAGTATACCCTAACTGTACAGAAGTTGTTTTTTTTGTTTTTATATGAAAATCTTTATTAATAAATAGCTAAAATGCTAAGATCTGTTTTAGGTATGATTTCTAATTTGTTAAAATTGTAAACTGTTATACTTTGGCACATGGAATTACCCCCTGTGGCACACATACCTTTGGTTGAGGACTTGTGGTTTGCAAAGAACTAGCTGCTAGACAGAAGACCTAAGTGCCAACAGTGTAGGAAGTTATGTCTGTAATGACATCAGAGGCTGGAATTCAAAATCTACAGGCTCAAAAGCTGTACTTATAAATTATAAGAGTAGGGGCTGGCTTTTATATTTATGAACACCTTTCTGACAATGAAATTCTGTACAGACATTAGCTGCTAATAATATACACTGTATTCCTTGTAATAATAAAGGGTAAGTGTACTTACCCACAATGCCTACCCCCCCCCCCCCAGCTAAACTACTTAACTCCCACTTGCATACTTTTAGGAGTATTGTATCCACTGTCTGATCTTTACATCCTGCAGCTGAAATCTTTCTTGCCACCCAGGCCGTGCTTGTGCACTGAGCGCCAATAGACTTCTCTGGAGATGGTCCCACAGAAGTCTATAAGGACTGATAGTACAGGTGTGGACAGTGATGAGGAAGATTTTGGCTGCAGGATCCAAATTTACGCAGCTGACGAACAGGGTTGGACAGTTTCTGGAAACTCCTGATAGTAATGATATCTACAGCTCATGGTACACCATGAGGCACACCACATTATTATTCAATGAGAGAAGGTCCCCTTACATTGGTGGTTAGTGGGAATAATGCCCTCTCTTCAGGCAGCTAGCATGATCATTTATATCAGTGCTTACCGGTACTAACATGAAAAATTAGAGTTCCACTGGTCCCATTGCCATGCTTCTGGCTCTGCTGAGTGGTGTTAGTGCCAGAACTTTGCAAACACCATTAGCCAGGAGATGGGTTGTAACTTGCTCAAGGAAAAGACACCTCTGGCAGAACCCTAGGCTTTCATGGAACACTGTTCTGTGCTTGAATTAGATAATCTGGGCCAGGAAAAATAGGTAAGTGTACTTAATGTAAAAGGGTTCCAACCCTTTGTAGCACCCTCTAGTGCTAGAAATGTAGATGGTTCTTTTTTTTTGTAAGTGTAGGTACATTTTTGCAGGCTTGGCTAGCAGCCAAGCCTGTCTGTGTTTTCTCCTCGGTTGAGCAGAAATCCAGGGAGAGCTGGATCACTCACAGGCAGCATCACTGAGACCCTCCCCCTACTTCTCGAATGTTCTGGAACTTTCCAGAAGGATAGGAGGGGAGGATATGTGGAGTTGTCTGGTGTATTCTGAGGGCCCTGACCAATCCCCAATTTGGATTTGCAGGGGGCAGGCCCCCTCAAATACTCTGGGTTAGCCCAGCTGGGGAGGAGTTGTGTTCGGGTGGAATCTGGAGATGGGTACTAGGCTGTAGTGGCCTTTGAGGCTGCTCCCAAGTCTGGGGGGGGGTGACCTTGGGCCTAGGCTTTGCTGTGGACAGGACCCTCTCAATGCACACAAAGGTGTCCTGGACAGGAGGCACTGGGAACAAGGAGAGGACAGCATGATAACACTTCTGGGCAAGTCTCCAGGAGTAACAGGAAAAGCCAGGAGGGGTGGTAAGTGACACGCAGTCAGAAGGACTGGGAGGCATGCCTGAGAGGACTGGGATGGAGCAGTCTGGGATGGGAGCAGAGCCAGTCAGGAGGAATGTGATGGGACAGGCAGTGGAAAGAGGCAGCTGCAGCCAGGAGGGCTGGCAGGGCCTGAAGAGGTGGTACTGGGAGCAGTAGTCACATGTGGGACAGCTAGCACTAAGGACTACCTATTTTTGCTACACCATAGGGGCCTACAGTCCCTGTCTGCAAAGGTCATTCGCTCTGGGCCTGACAGCGTCAGTGTCAGATCCCCATATCTGTGCTAGCTGGACCTGGGAGTGGTAGTCTGCAAGCAAGTGTATGTGCTGGAGGTGAAAGAGAAGAGGTTGTATATATACCGAACTGTATATAGTTCTGCCCCTTTGTATATTTCTTAAATCAAGTGAGCATCCCATATGTACCCTATCCCCATCTAAGTTTAATTCCCTTAATAAAATAAAAAAACAAAGTACAAGGACTGTTTCTTGACTTGGTGAGTCTGGAAATTTGTGTGCCTAGCTGTGCAGGGTGGGAGACGGTCCACAATCACCAGCAGCCCCTACGGGGGTACCGCTATACCTTTAAGACCTAATCATTTTTTGCTATTTTTTGCTATTTGTCCTTGTATGTTGTGAAGATGGCCCTACTTTCTGAATATGAGGCCATCCCTATAATATCTACTTCAAAGAAACAGAGGAGGGTTGGCAAGGCAAAATATTCAAACCTGTTTTTGTTAAGCATAGCAATTCCAGCCATACATATTGCAATATTCAACATCTTATTCCACACAGGAAGTCTAAGGCTGGATGAAAATACATTACAGGGTCAGCTTCTACTGTAGGTCAGAGAGTTGTTATCTTTTGCGTGGAAAGGTCTCACACAACTAAAATTATTTTGACCAGCCTCATTCATTCCCTGCAAACACTTAACAGATGGGGAGTGAGGGGGTTTATTTATCTTTATTTTTTTAACATAAGCAGTATGAATAATGACATAAATACAAGTGAACCGCCAGCATTATTCCTCTCCGTGAGATAAAAACCGGCAAAGACTTGTATTTATTTAAATTGTCACCATATCCCAGAAGGCTTGTGACTACATGGCTTGAGCAGCATCCGGAAGCTGGCTGCTGCATTGCAATTAAGATATTAGGTAGTGATATAACTGCTGAAAGCTGGCATACGTTCTTGTATCCTTTGACATACATGTGTGCTAAGGCTTGGATTTTGAATGCTGGTGTTCCCACTCTGCATTGAAATAAAAAAACAATAGGATATCAACCGATAATTATCAGCAGACTTTTCCCTGACAGATATCCCTGCATGGATTGACAAACTGTGAACAAAATCACAGGTATTGAATAATAAGTCATATGTCTATAGTCATCATAAAGTGTAATTATGTTCAAAATGTAAAATCATATATTTCCACATTAAATTTTAATTACGGTATTTCCAGCCTACTGTTATTAATCTAAACATTCTTGAATTCAAAACTTCTTGAAGAATCCTACATTTAAAGTACATCCTTGAATTCTGTGACACATAGCGGTTGATTTACTAAAACTGGAGAGCGCAGAATTTGGTGCAGCTGTGCATAGAAACCAACCAGCTTCCGGTTTTATTGTCAAAGCTTAACTGAACAAGCTGAAGTTAGAAGCTGATTGCCCACCATGCGCAGCTACACCAGATTTTGCATTTCTCCAGTTTTAGTAAATCAACCCCTTAGGCTTTATGCCCTGTGAACATGTGCTGCTTATACAACCCCTGGCAAAAATTATGGAATCACCAGTCCCTGAGGATGTTCCTTCAGTTGTTTATTGTTATAGAAAAAAAGCAGATCACAGACATGGCCAAAAACTAAAGGCATTTCAAATGGCAACTTTCTGGCTTTAAGAAACACTAAGAAGAAAGAAAAATAATTGTGGTGGCCAGTAACAGTTAGATTTATAGAACAAGCACAGGGAATAAATTATGGAATCACTCAATTCTGAGGAAAAAATTATGGAATCATGAAAAACAAACAAACAAAATAACACTCCAACACATCACTAATACTTTGTTGCACCACCTCTGGCTTTTATAACTGCTTGCAGTCTCTGAGGCATTGACTTAATGAGTGATAAACAGTACTCTTCATCAATCTGGCTCCAGCCTTCTCTGATTGCTGTTGCCAAATCATCTTTGCAGGTTGGAGCCTTGTCATGGACCATTTTCTTTAACTTCCACCACAGATTTTCAATTGGATTGAGATCCGGATTGTTTGCAGGCCATGACATTGACCTTATGTGTCTTTCTTCAAGCATTTTTTTCACAGTTTTTGCTCTATGGCAAGATGCATTATCATCTTGATAAATGATTTCATCATCCCCAAACATCCTTTCAATAGATGGGATAAGAAAAGTGTCCAAAATTTCAATGTAAACTTGTGCATTTATTGAAGATTTAATGACAGCCATCTCCCCAGTGCCTTTACCTGACATGCAGCCCCATATCATAATTGACTGTGTTTTCTTCAAACAGTCGTCTGCATAAATCTCATTGGAACGGCACCAAACAAAAGTTCCAGCATCATCACCTTGCCCAATGCAGATTCGAGATTTATCACTGAATATGACTTTCATCCAATCATCCACAGTCCACGATTGCCTTTCCTTAGCCCATTGTAACCTTGTTTTTTTGTGTTTAGGTGCTAGAGATGGCTTTCTTTTAGCTTTTCTGTATGTAAATCCCATTTCCTTTAGGCGGTTTCTTACAGTTCGGTCACAGATGTTGACTCCAGTTTCCTCCCATTTGTTCCTCATTTGTTTTGTTGTACATTTTCTGTTTTCAAGGCATATTGCTTTAAGTTTTCTGTCTTGACGCTTTGATGTCTTCCTTGGTCTACCAGTATGCTTGCCTTTAACCACCTTCCCATGTTGTTTGTATTTGGTCCATGTTTTAGACACAGCCGACTGTGAACAACCAACATCTTGTGCAACACTGCGTGATGATTTACCCTCTTTACCTACATACTAACAAGCAGATTTAATCCGATGCAGGTGTTAGTGTTTGTAATGAAAATTTACAGGGTGATTCCATAACTTTTTCCTCAGAATTGAGTGATTTCATAATTTATTCCCTGTGCTTGTTTTATAAATCTCACTGTTACTGGCCACCACAATTATTTTTCTTGATTTCTTTTAGTGTTTCTTAAAGTCAAAACGTTGCAGTTTGAAATGCCTTTAGTTTTTGGCCATGCCTGTGATCTGCTTTTTTTCTACAACAATAAACAACTGAAGGAACATCCTCAGGGACTGGTGATTCCATGGTGATTTTTGCCAGGGGTTGTAGAAGGAAAACAAAGCTGCCACCGCTCCAATCCTCAAAATACAAATAACTGCAGCAAACACTGATGTCTTCATTTAAGTACCATCACAGCTAATGTGTTTCTTATCGTAAATCATGGGACACAGAGCCATAGTAGTTACTATGTGGGTTATAGGCCACCTTCAGGTGATGGACAGTGGCACGCCCTAAGACAAAAAGTGCACTCCCTATATAACCCCTCCCACTACTGGGAGTACATCAGTTCTTTCGCCAGTGTCTAAGGTGTTGGTCCCGAGTAAATATGTGCTGAGCTCCACTTGAGCAATCCTTGCTGGGGCTAGCCATGCAGCCGGATCCATTCAAAGTGTCTTTTTGGCTGAATTGAATGGTACCCAGGCCTTGTATCTGAAGAAACGAGGTCTTGCCTGTAACGTTTCTCTTTTAGAGAGCTAGTATTAAGGCCATAAAGTTTTACTGGCGGTGGTGCTATTACAGGTCCAGGATTGTGGGTTTCCTCGAGGATCCCCAGCTCCTGAAGGTTTAACGGAACCCACCGTGAAGGGTGAAGATTGGGTTTGTTGGTTTACCACAGAAAGTGGAGTCTTCTAAGAAATTTTTAAAGATTTTTCTTATGAATGTCTCCTTAAATTTAAGTAAATGTTGTCATGCCTATGTGTCACCACTGGGGGCTGTATAGATCACTTACCGTCTCTTGCTTCTCAGAGAACTCACGATGTGTCCAGGAAACAGCAGTTTTCTCTTCCTCTGGCCGGCAGCAGACCTCCGGTAAGTCTGGGGGGGGGTTTACCTCCCCACCAGACGTCCCCTGTGCTGTTTTTTCTTCCCCTCTTCTTGGGGAAGGAGCGCTTAAAAAAAAAAACAGAGCGCAAACAGCACCCTGCTCGGCGGCTTTCAGGCCCCCCCTTCGCCATTACTGCCTCTCTCCCTGCTGATCCCATAGGATCGGAGCCTGCGCTCGCACGGGAAAAACTCTTTTTTAAAACGAAAGAGGAAGGGCCGTAGATAATGGGGGGCGGGCTTAGCACGACATTGGCGTCCTCCAAAGCCCAGCATGGGAAGGTGTGTTTTAAAAGTCACCATTGTTGCTTTTGCAAGCTGCGGAGGGACACAAGAGCAAAGGTGGCATGCAAGAGGTTTTTGGTAACACAGGCATTCCTTTTGACACATTTACTACTGCATCAGGCTGAGTATTAATAGCAGCATCAGAGCTGGACTATTGCTCAAGCAGTGCATGCATTGCTTCTGGTAGTACCTCTGCTTTCTGCATCAGGCTATGGTTGGAAGGGGGGTTAAAAACACTTCAAAAAATGGCTGGTCAGAGTGAGCCATCAGGAGGGGCAAGTGTTGCAGCTCCTCTTAACACTGCAGCCCCTGTGTATATTACTAAGGAGGTTTTTTGTTCAACCATTTTAAGTTTGGAGCAAAAAAATTGATGCTTTAATCGCATCTCAGAGTGGGACTAAGCATAGCAGATCCCCGTCCATTGCTCAGGACCCTCATGCTGAGGAACAAGGGGCGAGAGATGACGAATTTCTCTCAAAGGACCAGAAAGAGGCTGATGTCTCCTCTTCCAAAGAACCTGATATGGAAGGATTAAGTTCTCAGGAAAGATTGTTGGTACAGTCTCTCACTGAATTTGTCTGCTCCACATTTTTACTGCCAGTAAAGTAGTCAGTCGATGAGCCCACCTCTGGTTTGGGTTCACTAAAGCCTCCCCAATCTGTTCATGCCTTTCCTATACATTCATGGCTAAGAAAGCTAATGTATTCTGAGTGGGAGCACCCAGATAAACAGTTTTTCCCTCCAAAAAAGTTTTCAATACTTTATCCTATGTAGGAAGAGTTCTATAAGAAATGGGGAATTCCAGAAATTGACGCTGCTATATCCTCTGTAAACAAAAACCTGACTTGTCCAGTAGACATTGCTCATATGCTAAAGGATCCAACAGATAAGAAGTTGGAATTCCTTTTTAAAAACTATATTTCGCTTGTAGGTTCAGTTGTTCAGCCTGCGCTGGCAGCGATCGGAGTATCTCAGTCCTTAAAGGACCAGTTTATAGAGGTACTCAAGGTTATTCCTGATCAGCAGGCCCAGGATTTTGCCGGTATATCAGAAGCATTGTGTTTTACAGTAGACGCTATGGAGGATTCTATTCTCCAGGCCTCACGGCTCATGCTAGGGCTGGTACATGTCGACTTTGCATGAAGTTATTGGGAAAGATGGTGGCTTCTTTCGAGGCCGTTCCTTATGCGCAGTTTCAATCCAGACTGCTGCAAAACAGTATTCTGTCAACTTGGAACAAGGAGGTCCAAGCTCTGGACTTCCAATGCGTTTATCCCCTGAAGTGCGTCAGAGCCTCAATTGGTGGTTGATATCCAGGAATCTTCAAAAAGGAAAATCCTTTCTACTAGTCACCTGGAAGGTGGTAACAACAGATGCCAGCCTTCTGGGGTGAGGAGCAGTCCTGGAAGAAGCGTCTATCCAAGGGAAATTGTACAAATCAGAGAGGACCTTGCCCATCAATATTCTAGAGATTCGGGCAGAGGCCTGGATGCTCAGACTACGGAATTGTCCTGTCAGGATCCAATCCGACAATGCCATAGCAGTGGCCTATATCAATCACCAAGGGGGCACAAGAAGTCGTGCAGCCCAGAGAGAGGTGAATCATATTCTATCTTGGGCAGAAAACAACATTCCTTGCCTATCAGCAATTTTCATTCCAGGAATATAGAATTGGCAGGCAGACTACTTGAGTCACCAACAATTGTTTCCAGGAGAATGGTTCCTTCACCCCGACATCTTTCTGTCAATATGTCAAAGATGGGGAGTTCTGGACGTGGATCTGTTTGCGTCCAGGTTCAACAACAAGATTGACAACTTTATGTCAAGGACAAGGGATCTGTTGGCATACAGAACAGATGCCTTGGTTTTTCCATGGGATCAGTTTTCACTGATCTATGCATTCCCTCCTGTTCTGCTGCTTGAGCATCTTCATTGCAGGATCAAGCAAGAAGGGAAGTAGGTGATTCTTGTGGCCCCAGCGTGGCCCAGGAGATCTTGGTTTGTCGAGATTATAAAGATGGTGGTAGGGGACTCTTGGACTCTAACAATGTGGCCAGACCTTCTTTTGCATATCCAGTATTCCATCCTACCTTACAAACCCTAAATTTAACGGTTTGGCTATTGAGACCCACATTCTGAAAGGCCGTGGGCTGTCAGCTTCAGTAGTTTCTACTTTGGTTAATGCTAGGAAGCCGGCATCCAGAATCATATACTATAGAGTCTGGAAGGCATATGTTTCCTGGTGTAAATCCAGGGGTTGGCACCCCAGGAAATATGTCATAGGTAGGATCCTTGAATTCCTACAGATGGGATTAGAAATGAAGCTGCCCTGAGTACTATCAAAGGCCAGGTTTTGGCCCTATCAGTGTTTTTTCAATGACCACTTTCTTCTCACTCTCTGGCTCGTAACTTTATTCAGGGGGTAACACGGATTAATCCTCCAGTTAGGCCACCCTGAGCCCTTGGGACTTAAATTTAGTCCTGTCGGCATTACAAAAACAGCCTTTTGAGCCAATACTAGATAATCCCTTAGTCCCTTGATGAGGAAAATCATTTTCTTGGTTGCCATATCTTCTGCAAGAAGAGTATCAGAGTTGGCTGCTCTTTCTTGTAAAGAGCCATATTTGATTATTCATAAGGATAAGGTTGTATTGCGGCCTCATTCGAATTTCCTACCGAAGGTAGTGTCAGGTTTTAATTTAAACCAGGATATTGTTCTGCCTTCATTTTTTTCAGAACCTCGTTCTGTGGAAGAGAGGTCACTACATTTTCTTGATGTGGTGAGAGCGGTCAAGGTCTATTTGAAAGTGACCGCTCAGATTCGTAAAACAGATGTTTTGTTTGTGTTGCCAGACGGTCCTAAAAGAGGACAGACAGCGTCGAAATCTACTATTTCTAAATGGATTTGTCAAGTGATTGTTCAAGCTTATGGTTTAAAAAGGAAAATTCCTCCTTTTCATATTAAAGCACACTCCACCAGGGCTGTTAGTGCTTCTTGGGCAGTGCATCACCAAGCCTCCATGCCTCAGATCTGCAAGGCCGCAACTTGGTCTTCAGTCCATACATTTACCAGATTCTATCAAGTAGATGTAAAAGGTCATAAGGATGTTGTCCTCTTGTCTCTTGGTGCCCTACTTTTGTTGTGTCTCCCTCCCTTCAGTTGGCATTGCTATGGGACATCCCACATAGTAACTACTATGGCTCTGTGCCCCCAGATGTACGATAAGAAAATAGGATTTTTATAACAGCTTACCTGTAAAATCCTTTTCTTAGAAGTACATCACAGGACATAGAGGACCCTCCATTATTTGCTATACACGTGTATTGCTTTGCTACAAAAGCTGAGGTACTCCCAGTAGTGGGAGGGATTATATAGGAAGTGCACTTTTTGTCTTAGGGCGTGCCAGTGTCCATCACCTGAAGGTGGCCTATAACTCACATAGTAACTACTATGGCTCTGTGTCCCGTGATGTACTTCAAAGAAAAGGATTTTGCAGGTAAGCTATTTTTACCCCTATGTGGGCTTTATCCAAAATAAATCCTCAAATATTTATATACAAATGCATTTCCATGTGCATGTACGCAGTTGCACTTCCAAATATAAGGCCAAACATGCATACCTACACATAAAGGAAAATGCACCATACCACTGCAAATTCAAGCCCACATGATATTCCACTTTTAAAAACAATGGGTATGATTATATGGGACTCTCTCTCTTTCTTTGCATTGCACTTTGTTGTACCTCACTGTAATTTATTATTTTTACTTTTAAGATACCTGAGAATTACACTCAGCATACAGGACAAGAGAAGTGCTACTGAGCAGAGTCCATGCATATAAATAAGCAAACCGGTTGACATCTGTGATTTTAAATGAACTGACAAGGCTGAGATACTGGTTGGAATATTAAAATACAATACTGAAACATATACAGGATGTGTTAGGCACACCTAACAGCTTAGTGCCATGTGTGTCTTTAGAAAAATCCCTTTTGTTGCATGATTGGGGTGAATTCTAGGCAGTGCCTCACCTATAGGGATTGCAACCATTCATATGAAATTGAGACTGGTATTTTTAAAGTATATTTTCACATTTGCAGCCAAATTGGGAAAACACCTCATTTATATTTGTTCCCATAATATAGCATAATTAAAAATGTATATATATAAAAAAATTGCTGGTTACCTTTTTAAGTGCTTTTTTACTTGCTTAAACATCCTAAGACTTAATGTACACAGGACATTTTAAAACCTCTCCTGATCGATTTGCATACATTACACACACATAATATACACTTTTGCGAGTTTCCACCGCTTCTCAATTTTAAATGTACAAATATTTGTTATTTATTAAATCAATAAAGTTTTATGCTTTAGATTAAGTAGGAAATTTGAAATTATTTTGTGCTTGGTGTGCTAATGATTTTAATGTAATTTTATTGAAAATTTTGTTTTAAACATATAAACACTTGCGCGGCTACCATGAAACCTATAAAACTCAGTTTTGGGCAGTTTTTACAAATTTTGAAAGCAGTGAGTAAAGAAGTATAAAAATGTGAAAAATTTTAAAAATGGTCTGGCCTTCTGAGATGAACAGTGGAGAGCAAGTTCCACCAGCAAAAGATACCTGATCTTTTCCACAGCCCTTTGAAGGTACTGCATCCTTCCCCGCCTGACTGCCCCTGCCATGTATCCTAGCGGGTGTTGGCAGTTTGAACAAAGGGAGATCAGCAAACTCATGTATGCTGATCTCCCCTCCAGTGAACGAACAAGAAAATGCCATGTATTACAATACTTTCAGGTTCAGTAGTCACTTTCCCTGGCTGCTGTGGCTGAGGAAGAAGCTAATGGAGCACAATCCTTTATCTGCAGTGGAGAGCAGGAGAAACATCAAGGGTCCAATAGACTCCGGGTGTCTCAGTAAAGATAATCTATCATTACAGTATGCTATCACATAGCACATATGGTAGCAATAAATTTTGAAAAAAAGAAAGTAACATATAAATAAAAAAAAAACACAAAAACATTTTTAACGACTCCTGCATCTATGTACACTTATAAGAGCATAACCTCATGTGGCAGGTGCACCTACATACAAGAGCGACAATTGTGCTACACATGTTGCATATTGTTGTGAATGTTGGAGTGAGAGCAATAATTCTAGGGCCAACTTGTATAGTTAACTTTAAACTGATAACCCAGAATGGCTTTTATAGCTTCCCCTATTGACAATTTCGGTTACCGATGTTTGTTACTGTTTCATGGAATCACGCAATTTTAAAACTTGACATGTATCTATTTATTCAATGCATAGGGATTATATGCAAAATCCATGCAGGGAGTGTCATGTTTGGGATTTAAATCAAGGACCCTAGTGCTGCAAGGCAGAAATTCTAACCACTAAGACACTGTGCTGTTTCACAATAAATTTCCCAGATTTTTAATAATAGGATATAAAGATATACTATAATGACCTTTTTACCGTGTGTAAATTGCATTATCATAATCTAGGTATGTGTTCCTTTTTAAGACCCTCGTACAGTTTTCTGCACATGTATTTTTTCCCATTTAAATAGAAAATTGGTCCTTTTCATGATTTGAGTACAGGAAAGTGAAACCAGATAATGTAGCTAGTGATGGAGCTTTCTCTCCTCTTGAGAGAACAAGCTTGAAAACCGCTCTGTTAGGGGTCCTTGAGGACTGTAGATAGGAATTACTGATTTAAGCCATGCAAAATAAACCTTTTCTGCGTTACTTCCTTTTCCTAAGCACAGAAAGTGCTCTCTTACAGTCTCTGTGCTGTGAGAAAAGGCTAGCCGTCTGTGTGTGACTATTTAAAAATTCGAAATATCATTTCCATTAACATGTCTCTTTCAATACGTATTACTACACACAGGCACAAATCATTTCAGGACCGACAATTAGTACACAGACTGTCTTCCTTCAACAGGAAACTGGATTATCGAGGAGAGGATTTTATTTCATTATCTTCATAACTGATCGTAAATTTGAGAATTGCGCTGTCACATTTTTCCTACAATATACTAAATAAGTTAAACTTACTGAAGTTACTTTTTCCACAATCTTTTTGTATTCCTTTGTAAATATCTTGGCATCGATAAAATAAACAATAAGGAAATGACACTGACTTTGTTTTTCTGATATATAAAAATATCTATCTATCTATTTAATTGTACAACTCAATTAAAAAATAACTTTGATTTTGTAAATAAATGAGAGAAGAACCTGTAAACGATTCGTAAGTTCTGCTGCTGGAACTAAAACACACGGCATACAAGGATTGGCAACGGTAGAAAGTATGCGATGTATCTGATACGAATCGGTTGTAAAGAGAAATTACTCTGATACGAATCAGTAGTAAGTAATATTGAATTAATCTGATACGAATTGGTTGTGGAGTGTATGCCGCCCCTTACTCTGAAACCGAACACCTACCAACCACCCAGCACCCCAGGCTAATCAAGTGCAGACAAGGCACCAGTGGGTCTAATTACCACCTCAATCAGCCACAGAACCCGTACAAACAATACATGCTCATCTCCAAATGGTTGAGACAGCAACCCCATGGACAGTAAATCTGATAACCAGTGAAGCCTATGGCGAGTGATATCGGACAACGACTAACAGTGGCTCGGAGGCTTGGATCTACAAATGAATCGCGTTTGGCAGAAGGAACTTACGAATGTACTACGCCTGTGCCAAATGATGTCCGACAAGGTTTGTCCGACAAGGCAGGTTTTTTATGAAGGGCTGCAGGATAGGAAGTAACGATTCACAAGATTGCACGTGATACGAAAAGGTTTGAATACTACCTGGTCTTCATCGGGAACGACGAAGACCACGAACGGAGAAGCCATAAAGCACTTGCATAGACAAAAATGAGGTGAGCTGTGAAGAGTATAGCTATATATATACAGTATATAATGTAATTTGTTAGATATATACAGTATCTAACAAAAGTGAATACACCCTCACATTTTTGTAAATATTTTATTATGTCTTTTCATGTGAGAACACTGAAGAAATTACACTTTGCTACAATGTAAAGTAGTGAGTGTACAGCTTGTATAACAGTGTAAATTTGCTGTCCCCTCAAAATAGCTCAACACACAGCCATTCATGTCTAAACCACTCACAACAAAAGTGAGTACACCCCTAAGTGAAAATGTCCAAATTGGGCCCAAAGTGTCAATATTTTGTGTGGCCACCATTATTTTCCAGCACTTGCCTTAACCCTCTTGGGCATGGAGTTCACCAGAGCTTCACAGGTTACCACCTGAGTCTTCTTCCACTCTTTAACAATGACATCACAGAGCTGGTGGATGTTAGAGACCTTGTGCTCCTCTACCTTCCATTTGAGGATGCCCCACAGATGCTCAATAGGGTTTAGGTCTGGAGACATGCTTGGCCAGTCCATCACCTTTACCCTCAGCTTCTTTAGCAAGGCAGTGGTCATCTTGGAGGTGTGTTTGGGGTCGTTATCATGTTGGAATACTGTCCTGCGGCCTACTCTAAGAAGGGATCATTCTCTGCTCCAGTATGTCACATAACATGTTGGCATTCATGATTCCCTTAATGAACTGTAGCTTCCCAGTGCCGGCAGCACTCATGCAGCCTCAGACCATGAAACTCCCACCACCATGCTTGACTGTAGGCAAGACACACTTGTCTTTGTACTCCTCACCTGGTTTCTGCCACACACACTTGACACCATCTGAACAAAATAAGTTTATCTTGGTCTCATCAGACCACAGGACATGGTTCCAGTATTCCATGTCCTTAGTCGGCTTGTCTTCAGCAAACTGTTTGCGGGCTTTCCTGTACATCATCTTTAGCAGAGGCTTCCTTCTGGGACGACAGCCATACAGACCAATTTGATGCAGTGTGCAGCGTATGGTCTGAACACTGACAGGGTGACCCCCCACCCCTTCAACCTCTGCAGCAATCCTGGCAGCACTAATACGTATATTTCCCAAAGACAACCTCTGGATATGATGGTGAGCATGTGTACTCAACTTCTTTGGTCGACCATGGCGAGGCCTGTTCTGAGTGGAACCTGTCCATTTCCCTTAGCCACCGTGCTGCAGCTCAGTTTCAGGGTCTTAGCAATCTTCTTATAGCCTAGGCCAACTTTATATGGAGCAAAAATTATTATTTTTTCAGATCCTCAGAGAGTTCTTTGGCATGAGGTGCCATGTTGAACTTCCAGTGATGAGTATGAGAGAGTGAGAGCGATAACACCAAATTTAACACACCTGCTCCCAATTCACACCTGAGACCTTGTAACACTAATGAGTCATATGACACCAGGAAGGAAAAATGGCTAATTGGGCCCAATTTGGACATTTTCACTTAGGGGTGTACTCACTTTTGTTGCCATTAATAGCTGTGTGTTGAGCTATTTTGAGGGGACAGCAAATTTACACTGTTATACAAGCTGTACACTCACTACTTTACATTGTAGCAAAGTGTAATTTCTTCGGTGTTGTCACATTAAAAGACATAATAAAATATTTACAAAAATGTGAGGGGTGTACTCACTTTTGTGAGATACTGTATATAGATATGGCCTGGAAGGAATATTCTTCTGCAAACTCAAGTCATATAGACAGCCCCAATTTATTTTGGGAAGCAGGCAAGGCCTATCTTTGGGGTTATGAGTTATGAGTTATGTTTATGCTTTTGTATATTTTTTCTTTGTACCCCCCCCCCCCCTCAGTTTTAGGAGATCAGGCACAAGGAATACTTCTGGTTATCTTACATTACTTCTACACTGTAATCTACCCTATGCCCCCCAGTGCACTTTTGCACTCTAACTCAGACTAATCTTGTTCAAATGCTCTATTTGTAAACACTACTTAATCAAAAATGTTAAATTCAGGTGACAGGGGACATTTTCCTGTCACACTTACCATGTCTTTTATTGTTTGACTCTTTTAAAAAATATATACAGTTTCTAGATGAGAGTACAGGTTTGATTCCAGTCAGATGGGTGCTTTTTGTACCTTGTCTCCTATTTAAAATTACACATGCAACACTTAGGGGTCTGTATATTAAACAAATGCTGTGTAAATATGACAGCATTCGCACAGCCATTGCATCAAATACCCATAATGTGTCCAATATGTTTATTTCCTAGTATTATCAACTCCATCTAGTGGCCATAATGCAGTATTTTACTGAATTAACCTAAATCAGAAAAAGATCACATTGTGGCCACAAGATTGAGATGAAGATCATACAAAATAAACATATTAGACACATTACGGGTATTATTCGAGATGAGCGTGCAAATGCTGACACATTCACACAGTGATATTTCTATAAAGGTACAAAAAACACCCGTCTCACTAGAGGTGAATATACAGTCTGAAGAATGATTTTTCTAATTCAGATACTGTATCTTGAAGTTATTAAGGATTGATTCTAGTACATTCTCACATTAATATCTTGTTTGCTCTCCTGGTAATCTATATGTCTAAGTATGACTAATGATTAAATTGTTGCTGATTAGGTCTAATTCCAGTTGCTCATTGTTATAATGACCCTGGCACACAGCATTCAGGACAAGACAACATAATGGACTTACCCATCAGAACAAATATTGTATAATCCTAAAAGCCTGAACATTTTCTGTCTGAATCTTTCCTTATGACTCAGTCATGTGTTGTCTCATTTTCAAATTCTTCTTAAGAATGCATCTCCAAATTGCTAGCAAATGTCAACAGATACTTTAAATAATCATATAGTAAACTAGGTATTCTCTTGCTGAATATAATTCACAATGGATAAAAGAAAATTTCAGTTTTAACCTTATTTTCCATTTCATGGTAATCCTCCCTAATTTCTCCAAATCATTTTATTTTCAAATGTTGGCCATTTACAGGGATCATCCTATCATTTTTGTATGAGGTGTCACTGGCTCTGTTCTCTGAGGATTTTTTTTTTTTATAGAAATGTTATATTTAAGTTCCAAAAGACTAGGACATAAACAGACGAGTGCAGGGGGTTTGACTACCCACAGGCCCATGAGGTCAGGGGCCCAACCATGATTCCGCCTCCCCTTTGTTTGCCTATTTCCTTGCAAGTATTTATGATATTATATATTATCATTTATAACTCAGTTTGTGCTGACAAACAGAATAAAGCAGCAATTACTCAATGCTTCATGGACCCAGGTTTGTTTGGTGTTCAAAACTTGAAGACAGAATTGGGTATTTAGATGGTATTAAAATAAATATAAGGAGGTCCCATTTTCAAATTTTGTAGTAGGACCAAGGCTTTTAGGTATGTAAAGTGGAACTATGGGAAAAATATTAAATGCCAAATTTGATGTAGTCTGACACTAGCATTTCCACAGCAATTTTTATTTTTTCGGAGTCCTCCCATAACATAATTGTATTACCCGTTTATCCCGCCAGTTGATTTGGAGATTTTCCACTTCCCTTAACAGGAAAATCTCACAGCTTAAATTGTAAGCTCCTTAAGGGCAGGGACTGATGTGAATGTTCAATATATACGCTCACCGGCCTCTTTATTAGGTACACCTGTTCAATTGCTTGGTAACACAAAATGCTAATCAGTCAGCAAATCAATGTATTTAGGCATCAAGACGTGGTAAAAACGATTTGTTAGAGTTCAACCTGAGCATCCAAATGGGGAAGAAAGGGGATTTAAGTGACTTTGAACGTGTCATGGTTGTTGCTGCCAGATGGGCTGGTCTGAGTATTTTAAAAGTTGCTGATCTACTGGGATTTTCATGCACAACCATCTCTCAGGTTTACGGAGAATGGTCTGAAAAAGAGAAAATACTCAGTGAGCCGGAGCTGTGTGGACAAAAATGCCTTGTTGATGTCAGTGGTCAGAGGAAAATGAGCAGACTGGTTCCAGATGATAGAAAGGTAACAGTAACTCAAATAACCACTCGTTACAACCAAGGTATGCAGATTACCATCTCTGAATGCACAACACATCAAACCTTGAAGCCGATGGGCTACAGCACCAGGAGACCACACCGGGTGCCACTCCTGTCAGCTAAGAACAGGAAACTGAGGCTATAATTCGCACAGGCTCACAATTGGAAAATTGGACAATAGTAGATTGGAAAAACGTTGCCTAGTCTGATGAGTCTCAATTTCAGCTGCGACATTCAGATGGTAGAGCCATAATTTGTCGGAAACAACATGAAAGCATGGATCCATCCTGCCTTGTATCAACGGTTCAGGCTGGTGGGGGTGTAATGGTGTGGGGGATATTTTTGGGCCCCTTAGTACCAATTGAGCATCGTTTAAACCCCACAACCTACCTGAGTATTGTTGCTGACCATGTCCATCCCTTGATCACTACAGTGTACCCATCTCCTGATGGCTACTTCCAATAATGCACCGTCACAAAGTTTAAATCATCTCAAACTGGTTTCTTGAACATGACAATGAGTTCACTGTACTCCAATGGCCTCCACAGTCACCAGATCTCAATCCAATAGAGCATCTTTTGGGAAGTGGTGGAACGGGACATTTGCATCATGGATGTGCAGCCGACGAATCTACAGCAACTGCATGACGCTATCATGTCAATATGAGCAAGGAATGTTTTCAACACCTTGTTGAATCTATGCTATGAAGAATTAAGGCAGTCCTGAAGCCAAAAGGGGGTCCAACCGGGTACTAGAAAGATGTACCTAATAAAGAGGCCAGTGAGTGTACAGTATGTGAAGCGCAGTGTAATTTGACGGTGCCATATAAGTACCTGAAAAAAAATAAATAATAGCAGTATTGTCACCCTGTGGACAGGGTAATATTAGGTTGTAATTTGTTTGTTCATGGTAGATCGCTTTTTAGAGCATGATAGAGCACTGACTTCCAGACAAGCTGCTGAAGTTTAAAAATCAGGTACTTTCCAGTGTCTGGGGACCAGTGCTGTCTTGCCGTAGTCGGTTCTTCTTACTGTGGGTCCCTATTGCCACCACCCTGAATATAGGAGTCGGCTGTGGCTTCCCGAGAAACCATAGCCTGCACCTAGCTGCACATGAATGAGCTTGCCCAACACGTTGCTAAAGGTCCTGCAACTGCGGGAGGGGACAGGGCAAGGGACAACATCCTTGCCAATGTGAGGAATGCGGAAAATGGGAGCGGGTACTGATAACAATTGGTACTTGCTCTGTGCCCCCCCACCCAAAAAAAACAAACAGTTACAGGCAGGGGGTAGGGAGTGAACAGAGGGACTTTACTTTTTGGGTGAACTTGTGCTTTGAGTATATGGCTCACTGTGCCCTAAACTGAACATTAAGCTCTGTAAAGACTTCTAGAAAAAGCATTTTAGGAAACGCATAGTTTTCTATTAATATGTATAACAGAAATGTAGTGCCACCCCTGCAGGAGCCACTGGTATTTTTTGTTATTGGGTCTTTTCTGCCCTGCACCTGTGATAACTCGCCCCTTTCCTGGACCCGAGAACACTGACACACCTTGAAGTTTTAAATGGGCTTTATTTAATGGCAAAGCCCTAGGAATGAGTTAAATAACAAACAAATGTGCAATATAGCAACGTAGACACCTTGTTAAGTGACACCATTCACAGGGTGTCACTGTTCGTTCACCAAATCTGCCTGGGAATCAACTGGTGCACTAGGAAGGTGCTAGTGAGCGATACTGGCTTGTAATTGCAGAATAATGACGATCCAACACAGTACAGCAATACAAAATGGCATTTTTCAAAGGCAATACAGCCTATCTACTACCTAATGCAAAGTTGTCCTGCCTAACCACTGGCCAGTGGGACTATGTAGAGAGTCTGCCGGCGATGGGGCCCTTACGTGGGAGTATTCACTAAAGTAAACAAGATGGTGTCTGGTAACCTCTCACCATTGATGACTGATTCAAGTCCTGAGGGGTTCCTCTGTGGCTGGTGAAAGGGTCCTTCCTCTTGAGCCAGCTCTCTGCAGCTTTAGCAGGTAGCTGGAACACATGGTAACTGGGAGCAACTGGAACAGAAGCACACTCTCTCCTCCCTCGCTGCATTAAGAGTGTTCAGCATAGCAACAGCCCACAGCCTGGTAACTGCACACAGTTTTGCATGTGATTCAGGTGCAGCACACTTTTCCTAGCAGAACAGATCCTCTGGCAACTGCATGTGGTCAGCAGGTCACAACAACAGTCCAGTGGATTCTTGTAGCCCTGAGCCCTGTACCACAAACTTCCAGGCTAACACTCTCTGGGCACACAGACAGCATAGTTCAGCTGCCAGACTTTGTAATAGCAGTCACAGAAAGTTTTCAATTCTGTTTCTCTCCTCACAGAACACTTCCTGGGGATGTATTGCACTGGTCAGGCACTCCTGTTCCCCAAGTGGTTCCCAGGCTCTCTAAAAATGGGTCCCAGAGCCTTTCTCATCAGATCCCACATGGATTTCCTTCTTCTCTCAGTAGTGAGAGGCTGAAAAACGTCCCACAGCCAATTGGGAACCAGCCTGGCTTAGGCAGCTAATCAGGAGTCCTCCTTCTTCAGAGTTGCTAGGGGCAGGGTCCTCTTCATCTGTAGCAACAGCCAGTCAGAGCACAGTCTAGTCTCCTCTCTCCCTGTAGCTGTCCATCACAAGAGAGAGGAAAAAAAAATGTCCTTTCTGTGTTTATTTTGTCAGCACTGCTGGGAATTTTTTTTTAAAGAGCCCAGCACTACATTCTCCCCCACCAATGAATCTTTGGTCCTCCAAAGAACACTTGTTTTAGTTTTAACAATAAATAAACATTAAATTAACACTGACAGGGAACCAAATAACATGTGTTCGCATAGGAAGCAGGCAAAGGAACTTCCCACCATTTACCTGAAGTTAAACATTTGCCTGGGCCATAAGCCACAGATAGTACAGAAAGTAACTTGAGCACCTGAGTCAAGATGGGCTCTGTGTAAATTCCTTCAACTAAAGCAGGCACTACAGGCGGAGGGTCTACCAACTTGACAGGAAGTTTGGTAGAAGCATTTGAAGGAACAAATTTGGCTGGCTGGACTCGCATCTCTTTTCTCCTGCAGTGTTCAAAATTATGTTTCTGGTGACATTTTGGAGGTTGGTGGACATTCCTCACTTGAACGGCATAAGTTGATACAACAGCAGGGGTCTTTAGTTGTTTCTTTATAGTATCAGAAAAGGTTTTTCTTGAAGACCTAGGCCTTCTCTTCACTCTTGCGTCACGTCTTGACTGGGAGCTAGCTGAAGTAACTGAGTTAGTCTGGCACCTGCCTGGTAATTTCATGTGGCACCCTTCCCAAAGCTGAGCTGGCCTGGCACCCACCTAGATCCTTCACCCAGGGCCCTCCAATTTTCCTCTGTGACTTCTGCCAGCCTTCCATCTTCTTCAACGGACTTGGGAATTCTCGTTGGTAATGAGCTACACCTTCACAATTGTAACAGATCACTGAACCTGAGAATGTCTTTGCTGGAATGATCTGTGATATCTCTTCACATTGTACCACAGCTCTTTTTGTTAGCTGGGTCACCATCTCCATCATCTGGAATATCTGTGTCTTCATGTGGCTATTTCAGACTGGATGTCAAACTGCTCTGATTCTTTGCACAACATGGAGGTGGTGACTGGGTCCAGCTCGATGACTTGGCTCACTGGCACGGCCATCACACTGTGAGAAGGTTAGGAAGGTAACCCGGATGAGTTCCCCCATGTGTAGCGCCACCCCCGCAGGAGCCGCTGGTATTTTTTTTATTGGGTCTCTTCTGCCCTGCACCTGTGATGACTCGCCCCTTTCCTGGACCCGAGAACACTGACACACCTTGTAGTTTTAAATGGGCTTTATTTAATGGCAAATCCCTAGGAATGGGTTAAATAAAGAAAAAAATTGCAATATAGCAATGTAGGCACCTTGTTCAGTGACATCAGTCATAGGGTGTCACTGTTCATTCACCACATCTGCCTGGGAAGTAACTGGTGCACAAACGTGCACTAGGCAGGTGCTAGTGAGCGATACTGGCTTGTACTGTAATTGCAGAATAATGACAATCCAACACAGTACAGCAATACAAAATGGAATTTTTCAAAGGCAATACAGCCTATCTACTACCTAATGCAAAGTTGTCCTGCCTAACCACTGGCCAGTGGGACTATGTAGAGAGTCTACCAGCGATGGGGCCCTTATGTGGGAGTACTCACTAAAGTAAACAAGATGGTGTCTGGTAACCTCTCACCATTGATGACTGATTCAAGTCCAGAGGGGTTCCTCTGTAGCTGGTGAAAGGGTCCTTCCTCTTGAGCCAGCTCCTTGCAGCTTTAGCAGGTAGCTGGAACACATGGTCGTTGGGAGCAACTGGAACAGAAGCACACTCTTTCCTCTCTCACTGCATTAAAAAAAGTTCAGCATAGAAACAGCTCACAGCCTGGTCCCTGCACACAGTTTTGCATGTGATTCAGTGCAGCACACATTTCCTGGCAGAACAGATCCTCTGGCAACTGCATGTGGTCAGCAGGTCACAACAACAGTCCAGTGGATTCTTGTAGCCCTGAGCCCTGTACCACAAACTTCCAGGCTAACACTCTCTGGGCACACACACAGCACAGTTCAGCTCCCAGACTCTGTAATAGCAGTCACAGAAAGTATTCAATTCTGTTTCTCTCCTCACAGAACACTTCCCGGGAATGTATTGTACTGGCCAGGCACTCCTGTTTTCCAAGTGGTTCCCAGCCTCTCTAAAAATGGGTCCCAGAGCCCTCTCATCAGATCCCACGTGGTTTTCCTGCTTCTCTCAGTAGTGAGAGGCTGAAAAACATCCCACAGCTAATTGGGAACCAGCCTGGGTTAGGCAGCTAATCAGAAGTCCTCCTTCTTCAGAGTTGCTAGGGGCAGGATCCTCTTCAGCTGTAGCAACAGCCAGACAGGGCACAGTCCAGTCCCCTCTCTCCCTGTAGCTGTCCATCACAAGAGAGAAGAAAAAAAATTCCTTTCTGTGTTTATTTTGTCAGCGCTACTGGCAATTTTTTTTTAAAGAACCCAGCGCTACACAAAAAATAGAAGACTATGCTAATATCAGACATTGTCACATATGTTCAGTCACCTGTCCTATCTTTACACCTTCACATTGCTCCGAACTTATCTTTAGACTTGAGCTATCCTCTCTAAGAGCATCTGGCCATTTTAAGTCCTTTCAAAAGAGAACAAGAAGGTTCAAAGGTGTTCTCCTTGTTTTCCAACTGTTTTCTCTGTGAAGTTTTACAGTAAATGTAGTTTTATTTTTGATAAAGCAATTCTTCTGGAAATGAAAAGGGTGATATGCATTTGATTTATGCCCAACTTGTAAGAGTGAAGATTTTTAGCTGAGAAGTTGTTTTAAAGTCATGCAGTATTTAACCAAGGTAGATTTATACCTTTGTAAATGAACACTGAAGCTGGATCGGCTCCAGCCTCTAATAAAGTCGAGGTCTGCTCAGACTGACCTTGGCAAAGCTGTATGCTAGTTCCACAACTTATAAACACTAAGATGCGTTATATAGAAAATCAGTGGAGACTTTATTTTGAGAGCTATGTGAGTAGTACATAAAAATGAGACCACCAATTTAATTAGTTGAGCTTTTCTGCAGTAGCATAGACAGGAAAGAATTCAATTTTGTGCTGTAAATATCTCAGTCAGCACTGTCATTATTCCAGCCAAGAGTACCAACCAATTAGGAAACAAAATGCGTTAGCTATGAAGTAGAGACACCACAGGCACCCATAGGTATGTGTTACATGACATCAGTAAAACAGCTGGAGATGAACAAGAAGGAAAGCAGCCAAGGACGCACTTCTATGACTTTTCCCTTTCTGTAAGTGATTTGAATTTAAAGGTATACTTCTTTTATAAATTTCATCCTGAAGTGACTGCAGTTTACATGTGACCTAGGGCTTCTGTTTTTCATCAGGAAATAACTGTAGAACAGCAGGCAAGTCCACTGTCACTGTCCACATGGTCACCTGGGAGCAACCGCTGCTGAGACATTTGTAGTGCTGGTATTCTCGGTACCTCTTGTCATTGCCTCTTTTTCATATGGTGAAAGAGACAAGAAAGTTGTTAAAAGCATTTGAAACAAAGCCACAGTGCCACTTAGAAACTGAGTGCTGCGGCGAAACCCACATAAATTACCGGTAAATAAACCCCTTCTCATCCATGGTCTGTAGATTAACATCCTCAGGCATGGTTTTCTGTGCTGAAACACATTAACCTATGTTCCATTTGATAGAAGCATTCACTGAGAGCTCATGGTCTCGAGTAATGATCAAGAACCAATCATGGTGGTCACATAAGGTTTGTTTGTAAACAAACCTCTCCTCTCTCCAGCTGTCAGTGTGTTTCTTTCTCTATGCGACATTACAGTATACACATTTTTGATAAATGTTTTTTTTAAAAAACATTATACACTACAGTATATAAAAAAGCATAGGAGTAGGGTATTAAAAAACTGCATAACCAAGAACAGAGTTATTGTCATTCTGACGTTGCTAAATTCGGTCTGATCATCTATGCATCGAGGACCTCTAATCAGGAAAGGGTTCATATAAATCAAGGGTAGGAAACCTTAGAGAGGTGGAGTTCTACCTGAACAACATGGGAGAAGTCAAAGGTCACCGGGCACTGTAACCTATAGTTGCC
This sequence comes from Lithobates clamitans, assembly GCA_037952925.1. Taxonomy (NCBI): domain Eukaryota; kingdom Metazoa; phylum Chordata; class Amphibia; order Anura; family Ranidae; genus Lithobates; species Lithobates clamitans. The sequence goes on from JBBGZY010000761.1 coordinate 3,218,103, forward strand.
TTCCTACTGCACCGCAATCACGTGCATTGGATGGCAATTATAGGTTTAAATCGGACGGTGAGGATTCAAAATATTGCCTCTTCTCTACTTGTCAAACACACTCAGATCACTTTTCAGAGAAGCATCAGTGTCTGCTGCCCTTGTGAAAGAGCCCTTAGTTGCATTTGGCGGTTCCAACCTTAGGGCTCACACACGAGGCCTAAACTTGGGGGGTTGTAAAACCCTGTACAGTAGTTGAGTTTTACCATCCCCAATCCCTACCCCCTTTAGCTGCAGAGGCAGCAGCCAAGGGAGTAAATATGTGGCTGCAGGAGTTATACCCCCTGCAGCTTTTGGCGAGCGCTACCGCCTGCCATTTGCCATCCATTTAAGTGAATTGGGCCACTGTGCAAGCACCTTGCAACCGCATGCAATGCACGCAGTTGCAGCGTGCTACTGCTGGGGTCCAAGGAGTTAAAGCAGATAGTGAGGAGGATTTACAACACCTCCTCACCACCTGCTTCAACCCCTTGGTCTCTGTTCTGCACAAAGTTGCAGGGTGATGGCAAAGCAGCCCGATTCACTTGAATGTATCATGCTTGGTGGGCAATACAGCTGCCAAGTGTGACATGGCATATAATCCCTGCTGTGGCCAAGGCATTTGTACACCCCTGGCCACTGCATTTAAAGGTAATGCAAATGAGCTTTTAGTTTCCTAAGCCCCCTATGATAGTGGCTTTCTTTGTTAAAGCTGGTGCTATGTCTCTGATGACATTGGTGCACTGCAGTTGAGATTGTGTGTGGGCTTCCCTTGCAGCAGTGAAATGCACTGACCTGAAAAAATAGAAGATAATAGAGGAGTCCATTGTCAGCACATTTCAAACTGAAGCTCTTCTCTGTCTCTGTCCCATTGCTGCAGTCTTTTTACGGCAGGATACAGAGAGGCAGAGTGCAGTTTATATCACTCCACCAGGGCCTACAGCTGGAACTAGCAAAGCTACTATTAAAAAATAGTCCCACTCTGACTGCTTCTCAACAACGTTCCTCGTTCTACAGGCAGCGGGTCAGCAAGTCAAAGTCACAATCTACCAGTCACCTGGCCACAATTGACTGCTAGATCACGATCAACCGGTTACCTACCCCTGATATAGATTGATTGACCAATATTAAGAAATGGGATGAGTGGCTTAGGGCAGCACTTTTTATGGACAGGTTATTTCAAGTGATAAATGCTCCAACCCCTGAAGAAAAGCAATAGCATTTCTGCATGGTATGTTCTATAGTGCAGGAGAGAGCCTTTTATAGAAGGCTAATATATGGGATACTAGATTATTATATGCAAACACTTCAAAACTGACTTGTCTGAAAGGGCTTCCCATGCAGAGAATATCCATCCCAGAGGGTCATTGGAAGCCAGGGCTGGTAATAATAACATGGGGCTGTTCTTATTTATTTAATACATGTATTAATGCAGCACTTTCCATACCATATATTCACAACAGTCCTCAAGCTTACAATCTAAGGTCCCTATCTCACGTATTTATATTAAGTCCAATTTGGACAGGAGCCAATTACTGTACCAGCATGTTTTTGGGGTGTGGGAGGAAACCCATACAAACACCATATAGACAATGTCCTGACCAGGATAAGAGCTATTTTATTATTATGCTGCATTTATTACATATATTGCATCCTAATATTAAGCCACAATAATGTTTCTCTGACCATGGTTTCTAGCCAAAGCATGCACAAAAAAGACCACCTAAGCTAACTTACATGACTCTATTGTGTCCCATATTCTATCAGAAAATCTGCACATCTATTACAGAATTTATGCAAGTTTAAATATGGCCAGTCCAGGTGGTATGCATGATTGCCAAGAGTAAGATTCACCATTATTGCCTTCTTAAATACTCATTGTAGACCTATTTAGTTTTATGCTTTTCTTTAGTTACTCATAGAAATAAATCTCTTCATAAGCGAGCAAGGCCCTTTTCCACATTTTACCTGCTGTAATTGTCTGCTGCCTCTTTCCCCTGAAATTAAGTTCTACTTTCACAACGATATTCCAGAGCCTAGGACCTAATCCTATATTAATAACTTACTGTGTATGACCAAGCATTGTAATTGGATATTTTAACAGGGTGCAAATTTGTTTCTCACCTTCAAGTTTGGGTCATTGAACAATTTTAATATAGTACAGATTGTACAGTGCTGTTCTAACATTCGCTGGAAGATTCAATGACAAATTTGAACCAGATGTGGAAAGAAAGTCTATCTTTGAAAGGGAAGTACAATTAGCTGTAATGGATTTGCATCAACAATTGATAACTTATAAAAGAAAAGGAAAAAAAATGTGAAAAAGGTATTGAATATACAGAAAGCTTTTACACATGTATAGCAAGCTGAGCAAACAACAATATACAATCTCCGCCATGATAAACTTATAGTATATATGCAAAGTTGCAGAACTGCTTTGTCAGCAGTCTACAAGTATCACAGGCAATAAGGAGAAGGCAAAAAGAAGCTGTATGGTGGCAAAGTGGTTATCACTCTATCCTTGAATTGCTCTTGTTCTGGGTTCAGTTTCCAGCAAGATGCTATCTACGTGGGGCTGGTATATTCTTACCATTTGTGGGTGAGCTTGCAAGCTTCTTACACTGAGCCAAAACATACTGTTCCATTCACCAGCTTCTAAATAAAATGGACTGTTCACATAACAGTGGTTGGGGCGTGAAAAAGGAAGCACCTTTTAAACAGAGAATGAAGTGTATGGTTCCATGCACTCTGGAAACTGCTGCAAAATAAGTTAGTGCTATTTAAACTGAGTTATAAATGATAATATATTATATCATAAATACTTGCAAGGAAATCATATCATTTCAATTAAATATAGTTTCAAAATATATTTAAAGCCAAACTCAATAAAACAAAAAGACTTTACCGTTGCAGTGGGTCCCCCTCTCTATTGTCAGAGCTAACTGCTAGCTTGAAAGTGATTAATAAGGAGATGTCCTTAGCTTATTCCTTGCTTCCGTAGGCTTTCACTGCTTTATGACTGGTCCCCCAAAGCCACATGCCCTCACTACCCATCCAGCTGCAACTGACTGACAAACTCCCCCTACAATGCAATGCAAGACCAGAAGTCCTCGTTGTACAGGAGCAAACAACAGACCTGGGGGGCACACCCTAAAAATGTGTTTACATTCAAGATGGTGCTGCTATAAGACCACAAACAGAACAAAATAGATTACAGCACACACATCCAAAAATTACATTTAAATCCTGCAAGGCTATTTAATACACCTGAACATATTCAAAAATATGGGGATTTGGTTACACCATATGGCCATATAGTGCTAAGCCCACTACTGTGTCAAATTACCTCATTATCAGTGAATCCTACACTATTCATAGAATGAAAGGTCCTGCATCTCAACCATGGGAGACAAACTCCTCTTGTACAGGAGGACACAGTGAGCCTACCTACATCCTGGAGTGTCAGACAGATGAACAGAGTGCCAGCTGCCAGGGGAGAAAGGAATAAGGAAGGTCACTCACCTGTCCCGGGGTCCAGCGATGTCGGCACCCTAGACCGAACCGTCCCTCGATCCTCGGGTGCTGCCTTTGCCATTCTCAGTGAGGGAATAAGGAAGTGAAGCATTGCGACTTCCCTTCCTGATTCCCTACTGCGCATGTACGAGTCGCGCTGCGCTTTCTCAATGGTCCCCGCTATCTCCTGGGACCTGTGTCTTTCCTAGGAGACAGCGGGAGAGTGCGGGAGGGGGCGTGACTCCCGCGGGAGTCTATTCCCTGAAGTGGGTGCAGATACCTGTCTTAGACAGGTATCTGCACCCCCCTCCCCCCTGAAAGGTGCCAATTGTAACACCGAAGGGGGGGGAATCTGATGAGCGGAAGTTCCACTTTTGGGTGGAACTCCGCTTTAAGCTGACCCTACACTAGTAGAATTGTGTTCTAAATTTTTGGGTTTAATAACATTTGTTCAATTTTCTCTTTGTTAGTGGGGTCAAGTGACATTTGTTTTCCACCAAAGTGATGAGAACATTCGAAGGAGCAGGGTGGACATTTTTTCTCCAATGAAAGAATGTTTTATTTATTTTTTTCCTTATAAGGTTTTTAGTAGAAGTAAAAGAATACAAGCAAATGGCGAGTATAACAGAAACACATGATACAAATCAGATGGTAGTTGACAGGGTAAATTAATGGCTAAACTTATAGACTTTGAACTTCAAGATGTCAATTATAGTTACGCTGAAGGGAGTTAACCTTGAATCAATGGGGATTGAAACCGATTGGGTTTCTTGGATTTTGGTAGGACTTGTGGGTGTTTAGATCCGAAAGATTCAGATTGTGTAAAAATGTCAGGATGGGGTCAGCGTATGGGTTTCTTTCTGTCTAAGGTGGTGTTATGGGGGTCTAGGAAGAAGTGTGTATATGGGGGGGTATCATTTCAGTGAAGGGAATAGAGGGGTGAAGGGAGTAGGGAGGGGTGCAGGGGAGAAGACGGGAGTAGCGTAGAAGGGATGGAGGGGGGGAAGGTGGGTGTTGTCCATCTCTCATTTCCTCCAGCAGGGGGAGGTAGGGGGACTGATGATAGTTACATGGTTGTGACTAGTGGGGGTAGATCATTATTTTTGTTATTATAACTGGTTGTGAGGGTTTGTCCAAGTCGAGTCTGGGTTTGCATGGATGTGGGGAAAGAATTTCAGGTGGGTTGTGTGATGTTGGACAAAGACAATTCCATAGCTCAACTCACCAACCAGTCTGCTGACCAACCAAATTAGCCTGTCTAACCATCTGTTAAAAGCAGGGGTTTAGTTAGCACACATTTGCAAACGCATGTGAAAGCTGCAAGGCCTTGTCAAGGCACCCTGTATTACTTGCAGTCCTAACACTACTAAATTTATAAGTGTCTCCACAGTGGAAGCACATGCATTGAATGGATAGGTGTGAGACAGGTGAGCCTGGAGGCGGCCCAAGCCCCCTTAAAGGGACAGGAGCACACTGGACACCCAGCAAGAGCACAATGGCAGCAAAGGTGCCCAGTGTGTCCCTGACCCAAATTTACGTACAGTAACAAAACACTGGCCACCGCCCATAACTGGCCTTCACAGTAAGGAGCACATGGAGGGCATATACATGTAAGACAAAGACAATTCCATAGCTCAACTCACCAACCAGTCTGCTGACCAACCAAATTAGCCTGTCTAACCGTCTGTTAAAAGCAGGGGTTTAGTTAGCACACATTTGCAAACGCATGTGAAAGCTGCAAGGCCTCGTCAAGGCACCCTGTATTACTTGCAGTCCTAACACTACTAAATTTATAAGTGTCTCCACAGTGGAAGCACATGCATTGAATGGATAGGTGTGAGACAGGTGAGCCTGGAGGCGGCCCAAGCCCCCTGATGTTGATGGTGAGGGCTTTGTAGTCTGTTGTTGTCTGGAAGTGGGTCCAGCATGCCCACTTGGTTGAGAATTTAACTGGTGTGTCATGAGTAATGCTGATGAGATGTTCCATTTCAGCTATCCTGGAGACTCTGTTTCGCCATTCTTTGATTGATGGGCATCTGTGGTGCCCCAGTGTACTGCGATGCACTGTTTTGCCGCATGTACCATGTGCATGGCTAGGGATTTAAAGTAAGTGTTGTTCGATAAGGAGATAATGTGTAAGAGAAATTGCGCTGGAGAGAAGTTCAGTGTGTAGGTGGTGACTTTCTTTATAATTTGGTGGACTTCGCTCCAAAAAGCTTGAATAAGGGGACAGCTCCACCAAATGTGCAGGAGGGTTCCTTCATCCCGTTTGCATCTCCAGCATACATCTGGAATGTCTGGGTTGAATTTGTGGATAAGGGAAGGAGTCCGGTACCAAAGTGTTTGAATTTTGTGTCCATTTACCTGTGTGGAAACGTTTACGGATCCTTTGTGAATGTTCAAGTAGACTCTTTCCCATTCTTCCGGCGACAGGGCTAAGGAAAGTTTGTCTTCCCATGTTTTGCAAGCCCGACCACTGTTGGAGGGGACTTCCGAGAATAAAAGGGAGTGCAATGTGGTGATTAGGTGACTTTGAGGGGATTGTTTTGTGCATAGTGTTTCGAAGGGGGAGAGGGGTCTGGAGACCTTGAATTTTCTGTCAAGTGCGAGTAATTAGTATGAGAGTAGTGTGTGATTCCATGGGGAAACATAGATGCCAATGTCCTTTAATGGTAGCTTCTCACGTTGCAGAAGCTTGCTTTTGTGAGAAGAAGTGGTGTATCTGAATGTTTGTATGGCCAGATGTCATTTAAGAAGTTATTGTGCATTCCGGGGGGGCATTGCGGGGGCTGTTCTGGTTCCCTCTCGCTGTTCTCCTTGATGGCGGTGTTTATTATCCAGCTTGGGGGTTGCGATGTGCATAGGGGAGGTGCGTCTGATCTCCTGCTGTCCTCGCCTGTCTTATGGATGGGCGTGGCCACCTGCACTTCGGCGCCACATTCTCTATGCCCACACTGTGACGTCTTTTGAATTCACATTGTTGTGGGCTGTGTGGAACATCCTGGATGGATGATGGTTGCTGCGCATGCGCACCCCCTGTAATGACCGGTGCCTCACTGACACCGGTCTGTCACCGTCCGTACATGAAGCTGGGGGCGGGGCTTCCGGATCCGCCATGGGTATATCTGGATTTTCGGCACGGCTGGAACCTGCATTTGCGGTCTGGTGGTCTGGCACAGTGGTCACATTTTTGGGAGTGGACTATTAATGGTTGGGCTTGCTTAATTCATTTAGGTTAAACATTTTTCATCTATTTTTTACTCGCTGTGTAGGCTGCACCATTCTAATACACACAATAGAGTTTATTTATCTTTTCAACAATACGTATTCATTTATCTCACATTTGTTTTTATTTTAATTTTGTCATCTCTTAGTCCCCTTTAGCCTCCCTGCCCGTACCAACCTGTCATCATGTTGGTCTATATTTAATCACATACTATATTCTACATCATTAGTTAATTATATATATGTATGCAACATAATAAGCTTCATTAATTTCAACCTATACATTTATATATTAATTCCAATTATTAGACTTTACTATCTTATGATTATTTTGCTCTCATTATGCCTTTTAAGACTTGTGCATCTCTATACACACTTTTCTAGATATGTTCATGGGCACATCTGAAACCATTGACTAAGTACCCCCACACAGACTGTGCTGTTCATCCTGATTTTTATCTAATGCGGCTTCTGTTCGCTGTGCCCCCTCAGCTCCCAAACTGGATACATTTTTCTGCCGCCATCTTGATACCCAGTGTTTGATAACCTAGCCCAGTGAATTGGTAAGTATGAGGTCTTCCTTTCCTTTGACCTCTCTTACCAACCAGTCTTTCTACCCCCATTTATTTATTATTAACATATACCGACTATTTCCATCACTTTTGTTACAGATACAATATTTATGCATCTGCCCCTAAAGAAGCGAGCAGAGTCTCGTGAAATGCGTAGGGCACTATCGATGCTTCTTGTATGCTTTTATGTTTTGGGTATCTCTGTTTGTATTATGCTCACACACTGCTCCATTTTATGTATGTGCATTTTTTACTCTTTATTATGTAGTTGTATCTACTGGCCTAGCAACTTACAATTATTATTGTTGTTGTCCATGGTTGTGTAACATTTGTAATGATTTGATATTTATCTGTACTCGTGCTGTGAACATTGGCTATTATGGTGGGAAATGCACAATCATTGCTGTTCCTGTTTTGTTACACAACAATTTGTAACTAATAATTGAACGTGTGCCAAATCTCTCCCACCTCATTGAAAGTCCCAGGGCTACTTGTCTCTTTTTTTGAAGTCAGGATTAAGACAGAGGGAGGTGAGGGGGCCTGGTGTAGAGGACAGGGTGGTTGACTTGCAGGTGTTGTGGAAGCATTTGATTGTTGGGCCAATTAAGGGATGATTCCGAATTTCAGTTGGTATGTGTTTTGGGTTGTTCCAGGGTAATAGATGGAGGGGGAGGAGGTGAATGAGGCTTCAAGGGTAACCCAGTCTTTGTATTTGTGGACGATGTTCCAGTCAACAACTCTGGAAAGGGGACAGGCAGTGTAATAATTTTTTAGGTCTGGAAAACCAATCCCTCCTTTCTGTTTTGGTAGAGAGAGGTGCTTGTTACTAATTCTTAGTCTTTTATTTCCCCAGAGGAATTTAGAGCATAGACTTTTGTAGTTATTGAAAAAGGTAGCAGGGATGTGGATTGGGACCGTTTGCAGTATGTAGAGTAAGCGAGGTAGGGCGTTCCTTTTTAGTATGGCCGCTCTGCCGAACCATGAAAAGACGGATTGTTCCAGCATTTTAAATCAGTGGTAAGATTTTGTAAGATGGGTAGGTAGTTTTTGCTGTAAAGATTGAAAGGGGTCAGGGAAGTTGGATTCCTAGATAGGTTATTGCACTGTCCTTCCAGGGGAAGGGGAAGTTGCTTTGACATTGGGTGATTTTGTGTTTGGGTAGAGATATGTTTAAAGTGAGTGATTTGGAAAAACTGATCTTGAGATTGGAGATTAGTCTAAAATGGCGGAATTCTGTCAGTAGGTTGGGAAGAGAGATGTGTGGTTCAGTAAGAAAGAGAAGTATGTCATCTGCGAAGGCCGCTAGTTTGTATTCTTTATCAGCTGTATGTATCCCTCTAATGTTTGGGTTGGTTTTAAGGCAGCATAGAAGGGGTTCTAGGGTACCATTATGGATAGGGAAGGCATTCGACAGGAAGCCGTTGACCTGGACCCGTGCTATGGGATTGGTGTATAGGGCCATTATGAAGCTTAATAGGTGATTACCCAAACCCATGAATCTAAGAACTGCTTCCATGTAGTCCCAGGCCACCCTGTTGAATGCCTTCTCCGCATCGAGGGATAAGAAAAAAACAGTTTGCTTGGAGGAGGTTAGAAGGTGGTGCAGGTTGATCACTTTAATGGTATTGTCCCTGGCTTCCCTTCCAGGGATAAAACCAACTTGGTCACGGGAGATAGGGCGTGGGTTCGGGTGTGTGCGTATCCATGGCCAAGAGATTATATAGGTTAGCATAATAATGTTCAAATGCTAGTGCTATATCAGGGTTACTTTTAAATGTTGCATAGATAGAAAAGAGAAATTACCGCGCTAACACAAATATGAAAAACTAAAATAAAAAGTAAAGATAGCAGCAGTTCTAAAATTGTGGGATATACACAATAAAATAGGACAGTGGGTGGGTAGGAACCGCGCTACAAACAAATAAATTAGAAGTGATTCAATGAGAGATCACATAAATAATAAGGAAAAAAACAAAGCATAACCATGTGACAATTAGAAATAGCACATCAGTGAAAAGATGAATCCATGAATTCAAAAAATGTCCAATATAGTGCAATGAATCCATGAATTCAAAAAATGGCCAATATAGTGCAATAAAGTAGTAATTCTTTCCAGTAACACCACGTGAAAGAAAAAATCCACCACCGGATAAATTGAATGCTTACCAGCGGCAAGCTATGAAACAGCTTGTAAATAACCAGACTCTCAATCGTAGTACCGTCCTGTTAGGATCGACAATATGGGGGGAGGATGGCCAGGATAGCCAGGCAGATCAGGCAGAACAGGGTAACTCCGTCCAAAAGGTCAATATGCAGGCAGCAGGGAGGACCTTCTCTTCATGTGTTCAGACTAAGAACTTAGTCTGAAGGTTGCAAACTCGTTTCTGTTTTTCTTGCTTGAGTGCGGAGGCTAGAGGGATCAGTTTTCCCTGTATCACACACTTATGTGCTTCCCATTGGGTGAGACAAGATCAGAGGCGTAACTAGAACCTTCAGGGCCCCGGTGCAAAAAACCATGATGGGCCCCCCTTCCATTCGAGCCCCGGGCTTCCAATTTTGGGAGAGTGTCCATGAACATCCTCCCAAAACCGTGCTTCCTGCATGACCCCTGGGACGTGCATCCAGCACAATCACATCGGCCCTTTACCATGTGATCAGCTGATCACATGTAAACAAACTTGCCGGTTATCCACAGCCCTTTCCTCACACGTTGTATCTGTGTGAGGAAAGGATTGCCGTTAACTGTCAAGAATGTCAGTAAATTGTTTACACTGATAATCAGTGCCCCAATCATCAGTGCCATCTATCAGTGCCCATCAGTGCTGCCTATCAGTGCCCATTACTTCCACCTACAAGTGTTACCTATTAGTGCTCACTAATGCCGCCTATTAGTGCCCATCAATTCTGCCTATCAGTACCACCTATCAGTGCTCATTAATGCTGCCTAACAGCGTCCATCCGTGCCACCTATCAGTATTCTTCAATTCTGCTCATCAAAGCCCATAAATAGTTCTGTCTACTAGTATTGGTAAGTGCCTATCAGTACCACCTATCAATGCCACCTATCAGTGCACATTGGTGCCTCCTATCAGTGCTGCCTATCAGTGCTCATCAATGTGGCCTATCAGTGCTCATCAGTGCCTCCTATCAGTGCCCATAAATGCCTCCTATCAGTGTCCATCAGTGCCTTTTATCAGTGTCCATCAGTGCCTTCTATCAGTGCTCATCAGTGCCATCTATCAGTGCCCATCAGTGCCTTCTATCAGTGCTCATCAGTGCCGTCTACCAGTGCTCATCAGTGCCTTCTATCAGTGCCCATCAGTGCTCATCAGTGTCTTCTATCAGTGCTCATCAGTGCCGTCTATCAGTGCTCATCAGTGCCTTCTATCAGTGCCTTCTATCAGTGCTCATCAGTGCTCATCAGTGCCCATCAGTGCCTTCTATCAGTGCCCATCAGTGCCTTCTATCAGTGCTCATCAGTGCCTTCTATCAGTGCCCATCAGTGCAGTGCTCATCCGTGCCTTCTATTAGTGCTCATCAGTGCCATCTATCAGTGCTCATCAGTGCCTTCTATCAGTGCCCATTAGTGCCTTCTATCAGTGCTCTTCAGTGCCCATCAGTGCCTTCTATCAGTGCTCATCAGTGCCTTCTATCAGTGCTCATCAGTGCCTTCTATCAGTGCCCATCAGTGCAGTGCTCATCAGTGCCCATCAGTGCCTTCTATCAGTGCTCATCAGTGCCATCTATCAGTGCTCATCAGTGCCTTCTATCAGTGCCCATTAGTGCCTTCTATCAGTGCTCATCAGTGCCCATCAGTGCCATCTATCAGTGCTCATCAGTGCCGTCTATCAGTGCCCATCAGTGCCATCTATCAGTGCTCATCAGTGCCGTCTATCAGTGCTCATCAGTGCCTTCTATCAGTGCTCATCAGTGCCTTCTATCAGTGCTCATCAGTGCCCATCAGTGCCTTCTATCAGTGCCCATCAGTGCCTTCTATCAGTGCTCATCAGTGCCTTCTATCAGTGCCCATCAGTTACTTCTATCAGTGCTCATCAGTACTTTCTATCAGTGCTCATCAGTGCCATCTATCAGTGCTCATCAGTGCTCATCAGTGCCTTCTATCAGTGCCTTCTATCAGTGCTCATCAGTGCCCATCAGTGCCTTCTATTAGTGCTCATCAGTGCCTTCTATCAGTGCTCATCAGTGCCTTCTATCAGTGCTCATCAGTGCCTTCTATCAGTGCTCATCAGTGCCCATCAGTGCCTTCTATCAGTGCTCATCAGTGCCCATCAGTGCCTTCTATCAGTGCTCATCAGTGCCTTCTATCAGTGCTCATCAGTGTCCATCAGTGCTTTCTATCAGTGCTCATCAGTGCCCATCAGTGCTTTCTATCAGTGCTCATCAGTGCCCATCAGTGCCTTCTATCAGTGCTCATCAGTGCCTTCTATCAGTGCTCATCAGTGCCCATCAGTGCCTTCTATCAGTGCTCATCAGTGCCCATCAGTGCCTTCTATCAGTGCTCATCAGTGCCCATCAGTGCCTTCTATCAGTGCTCATCAGTGCCTTCTATCAGTGCCCATCAGTGCCTTCTATCAGTGCCCATCAGTGCCTTTTATCAGTGCCCATCAGTGCCTTCTATCAATGCTCATCAGTGCCTTCTATTAGTGCTCATCAGTGCCCATCAGTGCCTTCTATCAGTGCTCATCAGTGTCTTCTATCAGTGCCCATCAGTGCCTTCTATCAGTGCCCATCAGTGCCTTCTATCAGTGCCCATCAGTGCCTTCTATCAGTGCCCATCAGTGCCTTCTATCAATGCTCATCAGTGCCTTCTATTAGTGCTCATCAGTGAATGCTATTAGATCCCATCAGTGCAGGACAGCACGGCTTTGAGCGGAGATCATGTGTCATAGAACAATAGCACAGAGACACCGGCGGCATTAATGTTCTATTTGTCGGTCCTCTCTGGCACAGATGAGAGAGGACACACAGCTGATCTCACGGCTCCCCCTTCAACCCCTCCCCTCTCCTGTGTGCTCCGCGGGAAATGTGAGCTCCTTAGCTTCACACTTGACTGCCTGTGGAGCACACAGGAGAGGGGAGGGGGGTGAAGGGGGAGCCGTGAGATCAGCTGTGTGTCCTCTCTCATCTGTGCCAGAGAGGACCGACAAATAGAACATTAATGCCGCCGGTGTCTCTGTGCTATTGTTCTATGACACACGATCTCCGCTCAGAGCCGTGTGTGAAGATCAACCCCGCTGGGCCCCTCCCACAGTGGCGGAATTCCGGGCCCCGTCGCAACTGCAACTGTTGCGACCCCGTTAATTCCGCCACTGGACAAGATGTGTCGGGGGTATCGTTGTCTTGAAAATAGTTGGAAATTGTGGTTCGGAGTTTGGCGACCCTTACTCTTACTTTGTCAGTCAGGAGGTTTGAGTCGAGTCTCCAGATTTTGGATGTGTGGGAATGTTCTGGGAAAGTCAATCAAAGAGTGATAGGATGGTGGTCTGAACTGAACATCGGTTCTATTGTTGTTTTGGATAGGAAGGGTAAGTCAGGTTGGCTAAGGAAGAGATAGTCAAGGCGTGACTATTTGTTGTGAGGAGCTTAAAATAATGTGTAATCCTTCTCATGGGGGTGCAGGGTTCTCCACATGTCATGTAGGGAAAGTTCTTGGAGTGCCAGTTTAATTTGTCTTAGGGCCCTATATAGGAGATGGAATGTGCCTGTGGGAGTGTCTATGAGAGGGTCCAGTGGGACGTTAAAGTCACCTCCCAGAATCAGAATGCCAGTTTGGAAGGATGATAGTAGGCAGTTGGGACTTGGGTGGTATTAGGGCTGTACGCGTTTGCTAGGGTGATAGGTTTATCCCATAGTTTGAGGTGAGGGGTTGAGTAGGGGGATAAAGGATGGGAAGGAGAAGGGGGCAGAACAGGGAAGGGTGAGAAAGGGAAGTTATATAGGAATCGAATCAGGAAGGTGGGAGTAGACCAGCTACATCACCCTTTAGTATAGGGGGTCCGGATGAGTCAGCAAGAACTTCCAGAGTTTGCTGGATGGAGGTTCGGTAGGTTGCGGTCGTGAGACGGGTGGGGTCTCCAAAACCTATGAGGTCAAAGGTGTTTAATGTAGAAAGCAGATTGTAGGGAGTGGTCGCATAGGCGAGGCCAGAGTGAGTGTTGGTTTAAGTCAGAGCGTAGAATGGGGTTTAGGGGGATTTTTGTGGAACTATGGGAAGGGAGAGGATGGGCAGGTTGGTTAGGAGAAGGTGTCTCCTAGAGGTTGGTTATGTGTTACGTATCATGAGGTTGGCCTGTGTGCGTTCAGAGCAGTATATTGGTGTGTCCTGTTAGCGTTGGGAGCAGGTAGGTGTATCATTGCCAGGTAGGGCCTATTCATCTTTAAACACTGACAAGGTTTAAAAGAAAATGTGGTTTAAAAGAGACAGTGTTAATTTGCTACATTTCTTTTAATGGTCCCTGTAACTGAGCCATAACTATTAATGCTTGCAAGTTTTATCATGTGAAAGACTTCCACATTACAGTTTAATAGCTTATTTGAAAAATTACTCAGCCAATTTAACAAAAAATGTAGCATTCTTAGGAAACAAACATTTGCATTCTATTTCTATACCAAGGGGGATATCTAAGAAAATGGAAGTCTCCTATTTTAGTAGGGGTCGTCTATGTAGTGACATGGAAGGGTCCCCACCTCTTACTGCACCCTAGTACACTTGCTGGAACTTGATCCTGCTCCCTAGTACACTTGCTTATTCACTGTTGTTTGCGTGACATGCCAGAGTGGAATAGGCTATAATGGGATATTGCTTCTAATGGATTTGCAAGGCAGTTACATAATTTGTAAAAGGACACAAGTACATCCAAATCAACCTTCAAATACCCTCACAACATCTTATACAGATACTTCCCTATGCCTAAAAGCAATTAGATATTGACCTGGATCAACATTTTACTTTTTATTTTCATAACTTTCAAACCAATTCCTGTAGAAGACTATTTACATTTTAGGACTGTGGTAAACTCTAAATTGAGAAAATGTTCATATTATTTTCTGTAACATAATTTTGTTAATATAGTGCTCTCTCTGCCTGCCTCACTCAGTCCCCATGTTGGGGTAAGAATCTTCCAGTCCCTTTCAGCCCATTACATGCATTTGTGTGCTGTGATGTCATTCATTTGATCATGCCAGGCTGTGTAGCTAGATTTGAGCTTGAGCACCTATAAACGCAGAATTGTGTATACGCATGTGTCCATACGCAGGTCTATGCACGTGTCCATGCGCAGGTGCATGCTGTTTCGTGGCTTTTGCATGGGCATGCATGCAGGCTCATTGTTCACAGTGCAATTAAACATGCTATTTGCCACTGAGCTCTGCCAAGCCTCAGTGCAGAAAGGTCTCCAGCAGTATTCCTGACTCCTGTTGATTCCTGTTACTGACCTGGCTTGTTCCTAGACCTTTTTGCAACTTTTCCTTGTCTACTCATCTGCCCCTGTATCAAACCTGGCTTGTTTACTACTATGATTTCTGCCTGACCATCTGGTATTTCGCTGTAGGTGGTTTACTGCTCACTTACTTAGCACTGTAACGCTGCCAGTTGCTGAACTTAATCATTTTTATCCTACCTAAAATACACTTGCTTTGACTCTTACTTTTGAACCTAACCATGACCTTTTCCTTAACCCTCAACCCTAACACTAAACAAGCTCAAACCCCGATCTAGCTATTTTATCTTTATTTAATTTTTTTCCCCTGCTTTTTTTTTTTTTTTTACAATCTTTTATTCTAACAAGGAGACAAATTACAATGTACAATACAATGTAAGAGAACAGAGGAAGATCTGTACAGTGACTGATCACTGTAATAGCCAATCACAGATTATTACAGTGATCGTGTGCTCAAGAGCCTGTCCTTCCAGCTCCTGATCATTAGTACGAAACCTGAGGCTGTTAGTGACAGCTAAGTCTCCAGGCTGGGAGCATGCTGTGCAGTGCACTCAGCACAAACACAGGTATGCACATATGGGACCCCATGAAAGTGGACCCACTTTAGAGAGGCCACATATATGATTATGCTTGTCAGGAATAGGTTTAGGATGAAATAAATGGCTCTTGAGGGTTATGCAGCTTTTATTATCTATCCTGGTCCAAAAAACAGCCTCTCATCAGCCAAAAAGATTACCTTAGACACTGAAGCACAGAGGAACCCTAACTTTTCACAAAGATGGGAACTTTTTAAAGTTCTTTTTATTAAAAAAAAAAAAACATAATTTTTTAACTGATTCTGTCTTCTGTAAGAAAAATATTTTTTTCTAGGCACCCTGAAAGAAACACAGTGGCAGCTGTCAGTGACCTGAGTTTTTCTCCTAATTTTTTATCAACAAAGCCATTTGATCACCATGTCAGTACTTACATGATGATCACATGGCTTTGTTAGAAAATGTTTTTTAAACAGTGCGCATGGAGATATCAGTGCACTGTAATTAGCAGCCATGTCATCAGTTGTGGGATGTGCCCATGCAGATTCCAATGCTGGAGACAGTGGCGTAGGGTAATATCACTTGGGTGGTATTATGGGTGTTGGCAACTTTATTGAAAGAATGTTTGTGGGTAGGGAGTTGGTATTTTTAGGTAAGGGCAATGTTCTTCCATTCTTAATTCCTTCTCACGTAAAAGACATTCAGTAATTTGGTGAAAATAAAACTAGTTCAAGCATATGTAAAGATGATTTTTTTAGTGCTGTCTATGTCCCCACTGGGGGAATTCATCCTCTATTTGTCGATGTTCTGGGGAGATTCCCCCTCTGTATGATCGCTATTGTCACCAGAGCAAGAAGTGAGTGAAAATCCTTCAATGGGGATACATGTTCCTATGACAACTCTTTAAAGCGGAGTTCCGACTAAAGAAAAAAAATTAAAAGTCAGCAGCTACAAATACTGCAGCTGCTGACTTTTATTAATCGGACACTTACCTGTCCCAGGGTCCAGCGATGCGGGGGAACGAAGCCCAGCTCATCTCCCCTTCCTCTCTGCGGTGCTGGCATTGTCACTGTGGCCATCTGGCTGTGGTTTCACAGCCGGGCATGCACTGTGCATGCACGAGCCACGCTGCGCACTGTGACTGGCCGGGCAATCATCCAGGACCTGTGACAAGTCCCAGATGATTGCCGAGAGGGAGGGGGGAGAGGTGAGCTTACTTCTGGTGCCGCGTTGCCCCGGGAGGAAGTGGGAGCTGGGACCCTCTAAAAAGAGGGTTTCCGCTCCCCCCCCCCAAAAAAAATGACATGCCAAATGTGGCATGTAAGGGGGTTACCTTCCCTTAAAGCGGAAGTTCCATTTTTGGGTGGAACTCCGGCTTAAGATGGGAATTCTGTTCACTTTGGAGGGATTTCCTTTTTTTTACGTTTTGCATCTCCAGGACAGGAAGTGCAGTAACAATAACCTGATAGGGGTTGTTCCAAAACAAAGAAAGTTTTGGCTTTAAATACACTTTAAGTAGTTCGTAATACATAGTAAATATAGATATTAAAATAATTTATAGATGTTATTTTACTTTTTAAATTCATCCTGCCATTGCCAAGCAATTAGCAGTGAAACTCTGCATTTTTTTACATTCTCTTAAAATTTCCAACTCCATAGCAGAAAGCTACTGTTTACTCTTAATATCTAAGTAATGATTATTAATATCTAAAATTATTGTGTGACTTATCTTCTCCCACAATTAACTAACTATGAAACTTTAAAATGGTTCCCAAAACAGGTAGGAGGAAATATATTACTTTAATTACTAATCAGTTTTTTGGCCTGGTTCATGTTTAAAAGCTTGTTCATTTCAACACTTGGACAATTAGAATTTCAAAAGTGGAAATAAGCAAATATTTTAGTGGTAGCTATTCAGGTCATATACAACATTAGGGCAAACCTACTTAAAATTATAAGCTAAAGATTCATATTTTATAATCCACACATTAAATAAATGAGTTTGAGTAGCCCAGTGCATTGCTAAGAAAAATTTAATATAAATGTAAAAACTGATTTTAACTATAACAATTACTTTTTTCTTTGTAGTTGTCAAGGAAACTACGAATTACAATTGAACAATTTACATGAATGAGAATTATTGAATTCCTTTCTTACAGTATGTAGAAATTGAAAGAAAAAACATATTACTGTAACATTTTATTATTCACTTGTTGATTGTATCATGCACTCATGATTTTCTTTAAGTTATTTGCAGCCAGCTCATCCTAAAACATGTCTTTCATAAGCATTCTACATATATGTTGTAACTTTTAATGAGCTAGCATTGTTTTTGTTTATTTTTAAATTTCAAAATGTAATTTTTGTGATTTCCTATTGGTATCACATTGAAGGCTGAGGCAATTTCATGATTCTTTATGTCTTTGATAGACTTCCCCATGTAAAACGATACTTTGGATTAGACGTCCAACTGAAATATCACTATTTCATTGTTGTTTTAGATTAGGCATAAAACATTTGTCATTAGGATCTCAAGAGCTAATATCCTGCCAAAACATGCAAACCTTTGACATTTTTCCGTCAAAAATCCTTAAACGTCTGCTAGAGTATCAAAGCTTTTATTTCAACATCACCAGGGAAGGTCAATAGCTCCTGACAGATGCATATTAGACTTGACTTAATTATGACTGAGTGGCACAATGTGTTCTACAACATCTGGAGCCTAGTCACAGACTACATAAGTAAACTCCGAGCCGCGTGTCCAAGCTGCCATGTGTATCAAGGAGACAATTACAAAGGGAAATACAGCCTGGCAGCAGGGAAAGAGTATTTTCTCAAGCAATATTCTATGCACCTTCTCTAATTTTAACACAACTAAATGATGTCAAATCCCCACACGTGGCAGCAGCAAAAAGGTTACAAAGGTCTTTGTGACTATTTTTCCCTGATTCGGGAGTGACTTTTTTTAATTTAAATCTAACCTGTCAAAAAAGCACTAAAACTTTGATTCTGTTAGATGAAACTGAAATGCACAGAAATGACAGGCAAAATTTTTTACGGCTTTTACAATGACAACAGTTTGTGGAGAAGGTAAAGTAGTTAGAGTGTAAGAAAAAAAAATTCAGTGGAAAATGTAAGGAGATAGTCTGGCCATTGGAATGCAATGGGGTTGAAAAGATTGGCCTGGCAATGATTTTCTTAAAACAATTGTACCAAAAAAATTTACTCTCATATCAGCCAACATGCTTTACGCAACAACCCTAGAACTAGGTTTATGATAGGGGAAAAATAGAGATAAAATGGAAATATCTAATCCAACCTATTGACTTTACACCAAGATTGGTTAGCGAGGATTTATTTGCTACATGCAATCATATTAAATTGGATTATGTAATAATCATTTTATTTCTTTTCTTCCCACGCCTCCACTTTCTTCTGCTGCCCTTCCTTGTTCCACTCCCCTTTCCTCCCTCACTGCCCCCTTCTTTTCTCCCCTTCTTTCTTCCCTCCCCTATCCTCTTTTTTCCTCCACTCTTTTCCCCCTCTTCTACTCTTTTACAGATTGGAAAATAAATTGGCAGTATAATAAAGTCATTTTCCAGGCTTGACAGTGTGGCAGAAGTATGTGATTCACAGCACTGCTGAACAGAATAAAAAAAGCTACTTACACTTGGACATTTAACAGCCATTTTTTTGCCTTGAGTTCCTCTTTAAATGAACCTGTAAAGACAGAAATATAGAAGCTGAAATTGCTGACCTGTTTACAATGTTGACTTTGTGGTTGTCGACTTGATTATGACTTCACTAACCTTAAAGTGGAACTAAACTTTAGCTGAACACCCCAAACAAAAACGCTATTTAACTAATTTTTAATGTTAAAAGCAAACTCGTCCATCCACCTATGCCTCCATGCTTTATTTTCTTGAGAAATCACTTTGAAAAACACCCCCTTAGCATTTCTAGCAGATGCCATCTTGAGTAAGGGCAGATAATTCATGTAACATTTACTTCCTGCAATCCATCTGTCCTTAGCTCTGGCAAGCAGACAGGAGGGTGTGCTTAGCTGGGAAACCCCCTTTCCTCCCCTCCAGATGAAAGGAAAAATTTGCCTGAATACTCCTGGGATGTGCCTAGGCATTGTTATACCTTAAATAGATCTCAGGCATTGCTACTTCTGACTGCTAATATCAGGAGATTTGGAGTGAGATTTGGTGATGTTACTATTGTGCTAACATGAGGAACCAAAGTCCTGCCTCTACCAGGATGGCTGTTTTCATATAGAGATTAATTGGAGTGGTAGGTTGATGGCGCTGGGGCCTTAGATAGATTAGATTGACCTTGGACTGTAGAACTAATATTTGAGTCTGAAAATCTAAGTGCCACACCAAAGTGTTAGAGTCCAACATGAGGTTTTATTCTAAACATTAATTAAGTGCTACAGCCACTGTGTTTCGGGAACCATACATCTTCTCCTTCATCAGAGACTTAGATAAACAGTATCTGCTGGTAAGGACTCAAAATAATAAGCTGATAAAGATAGTGCAGAACAAGGCATGGTGATCCAGTAACAGGGAAAAGATCAGCTGCAGGAAAACTACGGCAATACTGCTGACTACTTTTTTGTCCTCTGTCTGCCTTTACGGGCCACATCTTCTACAGTTTATTTACCTTTTAAAGCCGGAAGAAGATAGAGCCTAGTCAGAGTATAACCTGGGGTGCAGTAGAAAAGAACAAAAATGTGTTGCACTGTCAGGTCTGTACTGCAGAGGGACAGAGGCACTGAGCGCACCACCAGCCATAGGCCTTGACCTGAGGGCTCTGATGAATTAAATTCTTTCTTTAGTAAGAGCAACATTTGGTTTTCTAACACAAATGAATGTATGAACCTTGCCCTAACCAATACTGCAACAAGTCTGAATTTAGTGCTGCTGGGCTTTATTCAGAAGATGCATGGATTGATAGTTCTAGTTTTCTCAGATTTTCCCAAAGCCCAATGTTAATGTTTGTTTCTGCCTGCTGTTGTGGAGAATTCCTGGCAATACAGTAAGAAGATCCAATAACTTCAGTTATGAATATTTTTGTCTCCCTGGTCTACTACTTTGAGGTTTATGCTGGGGAAGGATGTAAATAGTTGGGGCATCCTTGAAAAGCTATCTTGCCATCCAGGCTCTGCCTAGTGAGGAGGTCTGTAAAGCTGTGTTTCTCTTCCTCCCAGGCCTACTGATGGTGTGCTGTGCTACAAAGAAACCAAGCCTGGGACCTGAAAGTTCTTGCTGCCCTGCCAGAGAATATATTCAGGGAAAGCATGTCTAGAAGGATTGGAGCACCAGGGGTGGAATGTCATCTGCAGAAGAGTGCCCTGGAGAGCTTAGCAGACTTCCATTAAAGGAATTTTTGATGTCTCACCAAAGGAGTGCAGGTGCTGAACGAGAGCTGATCTACAGTAAGAAGAATACAGAGTGCTGGTTAGGCTTAAATGTCCTTATGTATTTGTTTTCTTATTTTAGGCTAAGTAAATTTTCTGCAAGTACATGACAATACTTGCTGATCCTACTAGGAATCTTGGAAGTTGATAACTTTCTGTGCTCTCTGTCTCTGATGAGTCTTATTAATTGCATTGTTTCTAGTTAGCTATGAAGACTACAGAACAGTTCCCTCTATGTGAGGAGATTGGGACATAATCTGTGGTCCATTGCTTCTCCATAGATACCGTACATTGAGCATTGTCAGGAAGTGTGTTATTGACAGGCTCCAGCTAAAAATAAGGGGAAAAAAATAAAACTAATGCAGCCATTAAATCTAGGGACTGGAAAACTGCAATATATTATGTTTTTGTTCCTGAATTTGGATATACTTTTGCTACCCTTGATTATCCCCTGATATTAGCAGACCAATCTACATTCTCACTTACTTTTATTTGATATGTCCCTAGGTTTTTTTTGGGAGACCCCTTACTGTTTTGTTTTTAAATATACATTTAAGAGGTTATACATCATTGTCCCTCCTATGTCTCTTGAATGCCTTACAGTCAATGTTTTCTTATAAGAGTTGCAGTTAAGACTTTTTACACTTCACCGGCTGCATGTGTTTTCTTGGTAATGACTAACTAAATTTTCTTTAAAACACTTTGGGGTGTATCTTTAAAAAACTGCAAAGGTATTGATCCTGTAAAATTGTATGTACATTTTGTCTGTGCAAATAAGGACAGAATCAAATATTATTAAGCTATTTTATTTCCAAATCAAATTTTATTCATTCATAAAATATACAGTGGTTCAGGAAAAATACAATCAAAGTAAATCGGTATTTATTTCACAACTAGTTGCCATAATGTGTTATGTTCCTGATTCACTCTATTGCACATAAATAAATAACATTTGACCTGAAGAGAAAGTAGCATAGTAAGTTTCTAAATGTCCCCACAGAATGAAGGTAATGCAGACTCACATGATGTACAGCTCTATGATTTTTCTTTTTTAAATGCATTATTTTTTGTATTCCATGTTATTAAATAATCTAAATTTATGAAATCGGGGAACAAATGATTTTATTAATGTAAGTGATCTTGAAATGTCTTAAAACATTTCTAAGATCACAATAATTCCAGTACCTGTGTTAGTCTGCAAAATATCCATGTATCCCTGTAGAGCCTCCTGGGATCCTGTACATAGGGATTTGACTTCTTTAAACCCTGCCCCTATAATTGAACTGCCAAGAACTTCAATTGGCATAAGAGAAGACACATGGTTGCCTACAGTTCAACACCACCTGGGCTTTAGAAATGTTTTAGGTCAAGTCACATTTACTGTAAGGCAAAAGCAAGGGACTTGGTTTGGTAAAATGGCTACTTTTATAATCCTTGGTCATTATTGACTATGTATATTAATACACAAGTCTCCACAAGCAAAGTGAAATATGAATATTTTTTCTTGTAGGACAGAAAAATCAGCATATGCATAACTGCCCACCATAATGATATAACCCCTTTTTTCATAGGTGTGGAATTTTCAGGTTAAGCTTAATTAGGGGGAGGGGAGCATGGAGGATTGATGGCAACAATTCTTAAAATCAGCTTAAAGATCTAAGCACCTAAATGAGGACAGGTGTCAGAAGGCATTTCACAAATAAACAGAACATGCTTAACTATATGGTTTAAACACACACAAAGTCCAAATTAGTCTTGTAACAACATGGCAATTGCTTACATAGCCTTCAGCGAAATCACGAACCTGACAGAGGAATCAAAGAGCTCCCAAAAGACCAAAAGCTTACCGTGTAATTTAATCTGCCATAACAAATGAAATATAAGAGACTGCTTATTGGTCTGCTCTGAGAAAGGAGGACGTATTTTTTGGATATAAATGATACAAAATGCAAGAAGTAACACTTGAGACAAGTGAAACCTGTTTTATGATTCACAAGAAGTCCAGTGGAAGAATGGATGCTAAGACAGAGCTGTTCAACACATGGAGAGGTCCCACAGGAGTCTTTAAAAATAAACATATGTTTCCCTAATGACATCATATTCCCATTATCTGCATCATGCAGTAGTTTTCTGTATTTTTAAATGAGGCAGCAAGGACAATGTATGAAATATGTAATAATATACAATGTATATTGTATTTCTGTGTTACTGGCAAATGTCTCTGTTCTTTTCAGCACATCAGACAGGAAATGGTTGACACTGTAAAAAGAAAAGATGTTGCATCTGCAGAGAAAAAAACATTTAGGGTAGAGCTGATTATATAGTATCTTTTTGACACTAGTTCATATGAAAATGTCTGGATAAAGAACAGTGTAAAGAAAGGCCAGCTCTCCATGCATG
This sequence comes from Lithobates clamitans, assembly GCA_037952925.1. Lineage (NCBI taxonomy): Eukaryota > Metazoa > Chordata > Amphibia > Anura > Ranidae > Lithobates > Lithobates clamitans. The sequence continues at coordinate 3,241,249 of JBBGZY010000761.1, forward strand.
ATACGGCTTTTTCACAGCAGTCAGCAATCTCCAATGCACATTTTTATGGCATGCAGGTCCTCTTTGTCAAGGCATGCAGTAAAAAAAGCTATATTTTGTTTTTCATGAAGTGCTGGCCTTTCTTCACCGACAGTCTCTAACAGTATCACCACTGGCTGTGCACCTTAGAATTTTGAAGGCAAGAGGTACGTGGGATGTATACATCTTTCATTTGAATGAAGGCCATGTCACCCATAGCAGCCAGATCCTACCATTTATCCCTTAGTGCAGGTCTGAAAATTAAAAATTAAATACTAGTTATAGCGCAGCCAGAAAGTATTCACAGCGTTTAACTTTTTCCATATTTTGTTATGTTACACCCTTATTCCAAAATGGATTCCTGAAAATTCTACAAACAATCCCCCATAATGATAACATGAAAGAAGTTTGTTTGAAATCTTTGCAAATGTATTAAAAATAAAAAAAATAAAAAAATCCCATGTACATAAGTATTCATAGCCTTTGCTCAATACTTTGTTGAAGCACCTTTGGCACCAATTTTTGAAGTTGATTCTACAAGGTTGGCACACCTATTTTAGGCAGTTTCTCCAATTCTTCTTTGCAGGACTTCTCAAGTTCCATCAGGTTGGATGGGGAGCATTGGTGCACAGCCATTTTCCGAATCTCTCCAGAGATGTTCAATCGGGTTCAAGTCCGGGCTCTGGCTGGACCATTCAAGGACATTCACATAGTTGTCCCATAGCAAAAACAAAAATTGTCCAGCGCTCTGGATATCACAAAGTCAAACTGCAACAGCTCGAAGTAAAAAACTGAATGATTTAATAAAAACAGTTTATAAAAACAGTCCCATGGAGCGTGGGGGGAGCGGCTGTCTCCCCCCACGTTACACACACAGAACTGCATCCCGGAGACAGTGAGTCATCCTTTCAGGGATCCTACCCCACATCCAACGGGGATCCTGTGGGTCTCCTGAGTGCCTCCACACCTTGGTTCCCCCTTCCTCTTTCCTTTCCCCTCCTCAACTCATCACAGTTTGGGACCATGTAGTTGGATGGATCTCCCGTTTTGGATTCTTGTTGCTGGATGGACAGTCTGTCACACATTTAGTTCCTTACAATAGTATTTAGTACTGTGTTTCCATGGGACTGTTTTTATAAGCTGTTTTTATTAAATCATTCAGTTTTTTACTTCGGGCTGTTGCAGTTTGACTTTGTGATATCCAGAGCGCTGGACAATTTTTGTTTTCGCTCTTCATCTTTATCTATCAGTTACGGTTGCCCTAGCTGCACTGGTTTCACATCCCCCCCACCCCCCTGAGTCAACACATGCTAAATGTATATTATATGTTACATATCACATGTTATGGTTTAGCTCCCCAGGTGTCCATTTACTGGCACTGGGATATTGTTGTTATAGTTGTCCCATAGTCACTCCTTTGTTATCATGTTTGTCTGCTTAGGGTTGTTGTCCTGTTGGAAGATGAACCTTCGCCCCAGTCTGAGGTCCAGAGTGCTCTGGAGCAGGTTTTCATCAAGGATGTCTCTGTACATTGCTGCATTCACCTTTCCTTCGATCCTGACTAGTCTCCCAGTTCCTGACACTGAAAAACATCCCCACCACACGATGATGCCACCACCATGCTTCACTGTAGGGATGGTATTGGCCAGGTGATGAGCAGTGCCTGGTTTCCTCCAGACATGACGTTTGCCATTCAGGCCAAAGAGTTCAATCTTTGTTTCATCAGTCCAGAGAATTTTGTTTCTCATGGTCTGAGAGACCTTCAGGTGCCTTTTGGCAAACTCCAGGCGGGCTTTCATGTGTCTTTTACTGAGGAGTGGTTTCTGCCTGGCCACTCTACCATACAGGCCTGATTGGTGGAGTGCTTCAGAGATGTTTGTTCTTCTGGAAGGTTCTCCTCTCTCCACAGAGAAACACTGGAACTCAGTCAGAGTGACCATCGGGTTCTTGGTCACCTCCCTGTCTAAGGCCCTTTTCTCCCGACCGCTTAGATTGACCGGGCGGCCTGTTCTAGGAAGAGTACTGGTGGTTCCAAACTTCTTCCATTTACGAATGATGGAGGCCACTGTGCTTATTGGGACCTTCAATGCTGCATAAATGTTTTTGTACCCTTCCCCAGATCTGTGCCTAAATAAAATCCTGTCTCAGAGGTCTACAGACAATTCCTTGGACTTCATGGCTTGGTTTGTGCTCTGACATGCACTGTTAACCGTGGGACCTTATATAGACAGGTGTGTGCCTTTCAAAATCATGTCCAATCAACTAAATTTACCACAGGCGGCATTCAATCAAGTTGCAGAAACATCTGAAGGATGATCAGTGGAAACTTTACCTATAGGCTGCACAGGATCAAGGTAAAATAATTCAAACCGGAGTTACGGTAATTTTTTAAAAATTTTCTGCAGTACTAAATAATTCCGGTTTGAATTATTTTACCTTGATCCTATACAGCCTATAGGTAAAGTTTATTTCTGGCTACTAGGTGTTTGGGAAATCAACTTAATTACTACCCTTTTTTCCTGAATAGCAGGGGCTTTTATTGCCTTTCATTTCTAATTGTGGTTGGTTTGAGGCCAGTGGTCACTTTATGCTGTTGTCCTGCCCAAACAATAAGAAGAAATCCAATAACCGCTTGCTGACTGCCCGTCGTCATTTGACAGCGGCAGAATGGCTCTCCTGCGCGAATTGCCGTAGCTGTACGCGCTTTAAGGGGTATAGGGGGTGCGCACGTGCACCCACCATGGTACTGAGGAGCCGATGCGATCGCTCCTGATAGAGCCAGAATGAGGATCTGTGTGTGCAAACACAAAAAATCCACGTTCTAGCAGGGGAGAGGACACAGATTGTGTGTAGGAATATATATAATATAAAATATAGGAACACAGGTCGGTCTCCTCCTCCAGGCAGTCCCATCCCCCCTACAGTTAGAACACACTGACTGAACACATTTAACCCCTTGATTGCCTCCTAGTGTTAACCTCTTTCCTGCCAGTGACATTTATACAGTAATCAGTGGCTATTTTTAGCTTTGATCACTGTATAAATGTCAGTGGTCCCAAAAAAGTGTCAAAGGTGTCCGATCTGTCCGCCACAATGTCACAGTCCCGATAAAAATCGCAGTAATTTTCTTTTTTTACTAGTAAAAAAAAATAATAATAAAAATGCCATAAATGTATCCCCTATTTTGTAGACGTTATATCTTTTGTGCAAACTAATTGATTTATGCTTATTGCGACTTTTTTTATCAAAAATATGTAGAAGAATATATATTGGCCTAAACTGAGGAAGATTTTTTTTTTAATTTGGGGATATTTATTATAGCAAAAAGTAAAAAATATTGTGTTTTTTTTTTAAATTGTAGCTATTTTTTGTTTATAGCACAAAAAATAAAAATCGCAGAGGTGAGCGAATATCACCAAAAGAAAGCTATATTTATGGGGAAAGAAAGGATGTCAATTTTGTTTGGGTACATTGTCGCACGACTGCGCAATTGTCAATTAAAGCGATGCAGTGCCATATCGCAAAAAAATGGCCCCGTCAGGAAGGGGATAAATCCTTCTAGGGCTGAAGTGGTGAGCAGCTTTAGAGGATCGCTGTGTTGTTCTACCCTTGTATCTAGATAGTGACAAAAAACAACATGTTAAAATCAGCTGTACTATGAGCCTGCATGTTAAAAGATGGCATGAAATTTTCGGACAGTTTCAATTATAGCACAAGGAACTGTGCATGAACACACTATTACAACAATAAAATGTATGCAAAAGCACCTCAAGACATATTAAAGTGTTCCTAAAGGCAAGGCATTGTTTGCAAAAATAACAAACATGTCATACTTACCTGCTCTGTGCAAAGGTTTAGCACAGAGCAGTCCTGATCCTCTTCTTTTGGGTCCCATTGACTGTCTTGGCTCTCTTGGCTCCTCCCACCAATGGCTCCTGCTGTGTGGACCAATGAGGGGAGAGAGACCCCAGAGAGCCACTGCTCTCATGCACATCGTTGGATCGGGATGGGGCTCAGGTAAATTTAGGTCAAAATGTGTTCTGGTACATTTCTTTGGTAAAAAAAAGCAAATAAGAATATATTATTTAGTCTGTGTGGAAGTGATAGAGTATACAAAGTATGGTATATATATTTGAAAATTGTTCACTCTTCATATTCTGACTGCCTATCTCATTTCTTGAGGCCCTAAAATGCCAGAGCAGTGCAAATGCCCCAAAAATGAAGCTTTTTTTCGAAAGTAGGCAGTGCAAGGTACTTAGTAATAGGCATGACGTTTTTAAAGCTGTAACTTTTTGGCACAATTCTTTGGAAACATTTTTATTTTAAGTTAGTTCTTGCACACAGCATAGGCATGCTTATAATTATACCCAAAAACACATTTTGCTACTCCTCCCAAGTATGATGATACCACATGTGTAAGACTTTTTCATAGCCTAGATGCATAGAAGGTCTCAAAATCCAAGGAGTGCTATCAGACTATCTGTGGGCATAAACTACACATCTAATTTCCTGACTACCTATCACATTTTTGGAGGCCCCGGAGCACCAGGACAGTGGAAGCACCCACAATATGACCACTAACAATTGGGGCCCGGATCTCCCAAATCTAGGTCAACTAATCGCTGTGGTAGCCTCTGATTGACTGACATTTTGATCAATCACTGTGAAGCCCGCCCCTGTGTTTTTTTCTTTCTGTGAATGGAAAAGAAGGATACAATGTATCTTTCTCGTTCCTTGCAGAAAGGATAAAAAAGTGCCTGTAAAAATAAATAAATAAATAAATAAACAAATAAATAATAAGAATGAAAAGAAAAAATAAAGAAAAATACCTAGACCAAGGTTTGATCTAGGTCAGTGGCAGGATTAGTGTTTGGGTCAAGCAAGGGTCAAAGGTAAAGGTCAGGGTCAGTATATTTTGAACAGGATTTTTTTAAATTAGCATCAGTGTCAGTTAGTGTCAGTGTCAGTGTGTTTTAGGTAGGAAAAAGAAAATGCGCACTATTGCTTCTGGGCTGTACTATGAGTACAGACAACAAATAACATACACATACAGTATGTGTTATTGCTGCGATCATCAGGAGCAGGAGAATTTATTTTGGATTATTCTTTGGTGGTAGGTTATGGTGGTACTAAAAAATATACAGCTACATTTAACCACTTCATATCCGGGCCATTTCTGACACTTTGCTCCTACATGTAAAAATCATCATTTTTTTGCTATAAAATTACATAGAACCCCCAAACATTATATATGTTTTTTTAGCAGAGACCCTACAGAATACAATGGCGGTCATTGCAACTTTTTATCTTGCACGGTATTTGCGCAGCAATTTTTCAAACGCGTTTTTTTTGGAAAAAAAACAGTTTCATGCTTAAAAAAAAACAAAACAGCAAAGTTAGACAAATTTTTTTGCATTGTGTGAAAGATGAAGTTACGCCGAGTAAATAGATACCTAACATGTCACGCTTCAAAATTGCACACGCTCGTGGAATGGCGCCAAACTTTGGTACTTAAAAATGCCCATAGGCGACGCTTTAAAATTTTTTACTGGTTACATGTTTTGAGTTACAGAGGAGGTCTAGGGCCAAAATTATTGCTCTCGCTCTAACGTTCGCGGCGATACCTCACATGTGTGGTTTGAACACCGTTTTCATATGTGGGCGGGACTTACGTATGCGTTCGCTTCTGCGTGCGAGCTCACGGGGACAGGGGCGCTTTAAAAATTTTTTTTTTTTTTTTTATTGTTAATTTTACTTAAAATTTTTTATTTTGACACTTTAAAAAAATATTTTTTTTTTTGATCACTTTTATTTCTATTACAAGGAATGTAAACATCCCTTGTAATAGGAATATGACACGATCAGTCCTCTTTACAGTGAGATATGGGGTCAATAAGACCCCACATCTCACCTCTAGGCTGGGAAGCCTAAAATAAAAAAAAAAAATAAAACGATCGCCGCTTCACAACCGAAGCGGCGCCGTTTTTTTGAATGCAGAGGCCGGGCGTGACGTCATAACATCGCGCCCGGCCTCCGAACGATCATAGAGACTCCGGCGACCATCTGGTCCGCCGGAAATCTCTATGGTGAACATCCGGCGCCGGCGGATCCGCTATCCGACTCACCGATCGCTGAGGTGAGTCGGTAGTAGCACCGGAGGGCGGCGGGAGGGGGGGGGTGTCCCCTCCCGCCGCCCGTAAGAACGATCAAGCGGCGGAACAGCCGCTATGATCGTTCTTATGGTGTACGGAATCGCCGGCTGAAAATGCCGGTATCTGAATGATGTCTGTAGCCTCAGACATCATTCAGATATAAGCCCTGAAAGTGGAGGCCATCATATGACGGCCTCCGGATGTCAAGAGGTTAAAAAAAAAATTTTTTACTATTTTGATATAAGAGATATCCATAACTAATTACTACCAAATGAAGCCCAATTTGTCCCAAAAAAACCAAGGTATAATCCACCTGGATGCACAAAGTAGTTGTGATGGTATGTACTGTTATGTACGGCTTTACTAACACATGTCAAAATTGCAAAATTGTGCTTAGGCATTTAGATTTGTTTTACCCTTAGGTGTGAAGGGGTTAATGTCTTTGGGGATTCAGTGGCTGCACAGACGCAGCCACCTGTGCATCCCTGTGTGGGTAAACGTGGCCCTTGCATGAGGTATTCATTGCTAGGACCCATGTAAACAAGGCCTTATGATGATATTCAAGCTGGTGTAGCGGTTATCAGGGACACTGACTGCACTGGTGCAGTGATAGTGTCTAAATCACATTTGTAAACAAAGGGTATGTGATGCAGCCTTTGAACAGAAAGAGTGTTGTTTACTACAGTGCTCGGCACTATAGTAACTACAGAGTAAAAAAAAAAGATCATTGTGACCAGAGCAGTGTCTGTATGGTGACATTGCATTGCTGTGTCCAGCAGTGATCAGAGACACCGGCTGGCATCAGAGCAACCTGCCAGTGTCTCTGACCACTTGTCGCAGCACTACAATGTCACCACAGTGACACTGCACTGCTCTGGTGACAGTGATCTTTTTTTTTTTTTTTTTTTAATTAAAAAAAATGCAGAGTTGAAAATATTTAGCAATCATATAGCAAACATAAACATGGAAGAAAATATATCTATTATCAATACACCATGCACATGATTATAAAGTGTTCATAAAAAAATCCATAAAGATCAAAAAGTCCACAAAGTGAAAAATAACATTATAACAAATCAAAGAAAAGTCCTCTAAAGTTGACACTTCCCAGTGTAGCAACATAAATGTGTAATTGACTCCAGTGCTCTTCCATATAAAGTGACTCCAGTGCTCTTCCCTCACTAATATGCAATCACCAGAATGCCAATCATAAACAGCATTAGATATCAATCCATAATGCTACTTTCACACTGAGGCGTTTAAAAAACACCTATAAAACACCTAGCGCTATTGCAGCATTATCGCTAAAATTAGCGCTTACACGCTAGCATTTTTTACGTGTTTTTGATGCACTTTTGAAGCGTTAGCATTAGCTTACAAACCTACCCCATTACATCACATCCTGTATACTTCCTGGTATTTCATGGGTGAAGAGACTGAACAAAGAGAAAATGGAGTTTACTGAGCTGCTGTTACTTTCTGTGCTAATGTTTTGGGAACATATCCTGAAACAGAGGCAGAAACGTCACTATCGGATCCATCCCATCCTACAAACACACTCCCCAAGAGGACAATTTGTGTTGCTCTATCAGGACTTGAGAGAGCACCCAGTAAAGTTCAGAAATTACGCACGGATGAGCATGGCATCCTTTTTGTTGTTTGTTAAACAATTGATTAGCAACATCTAGGAAGTCCTCTGACAGTTGTTGTTTTGTTTGTTTCCTTTGTTTTTCTCTGTTGGTGGGCAAGGTTGCTTCTGTTTTTTCAGCTTCAGTTTCATTTATTTGCGAATTGTCTGCTGCATCTAATTCGCCTATCTCCTCTGCATCCTCAGGGTCCTTTTCACTTTCAAACGCCATATTGCTTTCCGTACTGAAAATACAATAGACAATTTGTAAAAATTGGTAAAAATTTTGTTATTCCGTGCACTCCTAAAAATAAAAATGTAATATTAGACAATTCTATCTAAATAATACAATTTACATAAATGTTGTTATACTTACGGTCTCATCTCTATGACGGGCTTCAGAAACATGAGCTCCTCATAGTGGCAATACACTCTCCCTTTTCTCTTCCCACCAGAACAACTCGGTATCTTAGTTTGTAGATTGTGTTCTCTCCTATAGTTATCCCTCATATTCTTCCACATTTTCTTTATTAGTCGTACTGAAAGAAATAAGATATTTTGTTTGATTGCAAATATCTTGCCACAGGAAATACCTATGACACTATTAATTCAGAACAGGAATATTGACAATTGGAGAAATTGTGAAGCTAACATGTGATGCTATAAAACATGTAGCCATATCCCCTCTACTTCCTGTCTTCACCCAGCCGAGAGAGGTGTGGTTTTGGAGTTGCAGCCATCTTGCCATTTCTGGAAACTGCTGATGCTTATGTTCCAGCCTGAATCCTGACAGCTGCACTTGATTCAAGAACTCTGCTTCAACCAGCCACGTGCCTGCTGAGCTCTGCAGCCTTACCGTGATCCTTTGGAGGTCTATATGGGTCTATGACAAGCCTTGATCTACTTTTATCTAAGTTCAAAAGATTTGATCGATCAATTATCTACCAGTAGAATAAACTGTTATTTACTTTACATACCTTTTAAAATATTTTCTTTAAAAAAAATTGTGCCTTTAAAGTCCGCTAGGGGAATTTCTTTTGCTCTTAACTTTTATCTAAGTTCGGGTTGGTTTATGAGTTTTTCTTGTTTATTGTAACATGTGATGCTATTTGGAATTTGAAAACTACATGCATGCCTATTTCAAATAAAGAGAAATGGAATGATGTTGCTAAGCAGTTCTGGAGCAAAACCAACTTTCCAAACTGCCTGGGAGCAATTGATGGAAAACACATTCAACTAATAAAACCCTGTCACAGTGGTAGCCAATATTATAATTACAAAAAATATTTTTCTGTTGTGCTAATAGCTGTGGTTGATGCAGACTATAAATTCATATTTATTGATGTAGGAGCATTTGGGAGTTTTGCAGACTCTTCTGTTTTCCTGAATTTGACATTTGGGAAGCGTCTTCAATCTAATCAACTCGATTTGCCCAAAAATCGACCATTACCTGGCACAGAAAGTCCAGATATGCCATTTGTTTTCGTGGCTGATGAGGCTTTCACTATCAACGAACATTTAATGAAGCCCTACTCACGGAGGAATCTTGACACCCGGAAGAGAATCTTCAATTATCAATTCTGTCGGACACGTAGGCTGGTTGAATGTTCCTTTGGCATTCTTGCCAACAAATGGCAAATATTCCATAAACCTATCAATCTCAAGGTCGAAAATGCATGCAAATTAATAAAGGCAGCATGTGTGTTGCACAATATGGTATGGGATAGAGATGGCGTCAATTTTGAGGACACATTGGCTCACAATTTGGAACCTGCTGATTTCTCTCATGTCCGTGGTCCAACAGTGGGTTTCAGAATTAGGGATGAATTGGCGGATTATTTTATGAGCCCTGCTGGAGCTGTAAATTGGCAAAGAAATATGATTTAAAACTTATATGTATCAAATAAAAATGATCATTACTATGTTTCATTGAATATTTACTCTTGTTTGCAAGTATATACTTTCAAAAATAATTGCATATTTTTATTGATTTTGAATATTTGTTTTTTGCTGTATTGATTAAAGACAATTCAAACATGTTTACTTTTATGTTGTTTATACTTTCTTTAGGAGTTGAATAATAACAATAATATACATAAACTTACAATGACTTTGGTTTGGGGGTTTGGGACTAGAGGGACTGGGATTCGGGTTAGGGTTGGGGGTTTGGGACTACCGGGACTAGGATTAGGGTTGGGGATTTGGGACTACCAGGACTGGGATTAGGGTTAGGGTTGGGTGTTTGGGACTAAAGGGACTGGGATTAGGGCTATGGTTGGGGGTTTGGGACTAGAAGGACTGTTATTAGGGTTAGGGTTGAGGGTTTGGGACTACTGGGACTGGGATTAGGGTCAGGGTTGGGGGTTTGGAACTACCAGTACTAGGATTAGGGTTGGGGGTTTGGGACTACCGGGACTGGGATTAGGGTTAGGGTTGGGTGTTTGAGACTAGAGGGACTGGGATTAGGGTTGGGGGTTTGGGGCTACCAGGACTGGGATTAGGGTTAGGGTTGGAGGTTTGGGACTAGAGGGACTGGGATTAGGGTTAGGTTTGGGACTAGAGGGATTGGGATTAGAGTTAGGGTTGGGGGTTGGGGCTATTCTGACTGGGATTAGGGTTAAAATTTTGTGTTTTGGGGCTATTCTGACTGGGGTTAGGGTTAAAATGTTGTGTTTTGGGACTATTCTGACTGGGATTAGAGTTAAAATTTTGTGTTTTGGGACTATTCTGACTGGGATTAGGGTATAACTTTTGTGTTTTGGGACTATTCTGACTGGGATTAGAGTTAAAATGTTGTGTTTTGGGACTATTCTGACTGGGATTAGGGTTACAATTTGTGTTTTGGGACTATTCTGACTGGGATTAGAGTCAAACTTTTGTGTTTTGGGACTATTCTGACTGGGATTAGGGTTAAACTTTTGTGTTTTGGGACTATTCTGACTGGGATTAGGGTTAAACTTGTGTGTTTTGGGACTATTCTGACTGGGGTTAGGGTTAAAATTTTGTGTTTTGGGACTATTCTGACTGGGATTAGGGTTAGTTATAGGGTTTTGGGATTAGCAGGAGTGGGAGTGAGAATCACACTCCCGCTTATCTGACAAGGATTATGGGATTGGTACTCACTTTTGGCGGATCTTTGCTTTCTTGGAAGGTCATTCCAGTCCTCAATATGATGTTAAGCAATGGCATACCATCCTCAAGACTTTTTGCTGCGGTTGGCATACCAGGGATTTTTGGTGTCCCAAAATTCAGGGTGGTCCCTCATTGAATAAACTCCTCCGGGTTCTATTGCTGCTGCATTGAATCTGGATGGTCTTGCCACATTTTCTCCACTGGCTTGCATCCGGTTATCTGCATCCATGCTCTCTTGTCTCTCTCCTCAACACCTCTCAACAGCATTTCCTGTATGCCAGCATCCTACACTGCACTGCGGTCATGTGACCTTCCAACACCTTCAGGACGGTTTTCAGGCGCTTTTAAATCCCACCAGCGCAACACGCCAGTGTGAAAGCATACATTAAGATGAATGGGAGGCAGTTTTCAGGCGCTTTACAAGTGCTATTTTTAGCGCTAAAATGCCTGAAAAGCACCTCAGTGTGAAAGCAGCCTAATAGAGGAATTCCCAGCAGCCATGTGATCAGTCCTCCAGATAGACAGTGCTCAATCAAGGGGAATCCTAGCCAAAAAATGCTCGCCACACGAAGCCCAAGAAGTGATATATAGTATAGTATATTTATTTAAAGTGTTGGCATTTAAAACAGCTCAAAATATTTCATATGGTGTACACCAAAGTAAAAAATAAACACGGCCGGACTTACAGTGATGACTGCCGAACTGGGCCTTAGATACAGTGGCGTGACGTCAGCACGTAAGTCCCCTCCCAATGCTTTTCGTGTACATGCACGTCTTCAGGGGACGTATCTAGTGAGTGCATATTGGTGAGGGAAGTGCACTGGGGTCACTTCATATGGAAAAGCAATACACAGAGAAAACACACCTCTGGGACCTTTGAAGGCAGAACACAACAGAGTAATTAAATTTAAAGGCGGATGCCAATTTATTATTTTGTTTTGAAGTAAAAAATAGAAAGAACATCATGTGCATGATGTTTTGATAACAGATATACACTATATTGTCAAATATATTGGGACACCTGCCTTTACACATACATGAACCTTAATGGCACCCCAGTCTTAGTCCATAGGGTTCAATATTAAATTGGCCCACCATTTGCAGCTATAACAGCTTCAGCTGGGAAGGCTGGGAAGGCTGTCCACAAGGTATAGGAGTGTGTCTATGGGAATGTTTGACCATTCTTCCAGAAGTGCATTTGTGAGGTCAGGCACTGATGTTGGACGAGAAGGCCTGGCTCATAGTCTCTGCTCTAATTCATCCCAAAGGTGTTCTATCAGGTTGAGGTCAGGACTCTGTGCAGGCCAGTCAAGTTCCTCCACCCCAAACTCACTCATCCATGTCTTTATTGACCTTGCTTTGTGCACTGGTCCAAATCATTTGGTGGAGGGGGGTTGTGGCGTGGGTTTTTTTTTGGGGGGGGGGTTGGGCTTGGCCCCTTACTTTCAGTGAAGAGACCTCTTAAGGCGTCAGCATACCAAGTCATTATGGACAATTTCATGCTCCCAACTTTGTGGAAACAGTTTGGGGATGGCCCCTTTCCTGTTCCAACATGACTGTGCACCAGTGCATAAACAAGGTCCATAAAGACATGGATGAGTGAGTTTGGGGTGGAGGAACTTGACTGGCCTGCACAGAGTCATGACCTCAACCCGATAGAATGCCTTTGGAATGAATTAGAGCAGAGACTGTGAGCCAGGCCTTCTCATTCACATAAGTGCCTGACCTCACAAATGCGCTTCTGGAAGAATAGTCAAACATTATATTGCACTCCTGGGGGAGACAATGGTCTTTCATTTCTTGTTGGGTACTCTATGGATCACATGTGGATTTCCTAACACAATCATTGGGATTATAAGGTATATTCATTTTTAATTGGACTTTTATCATGCTGGCTTTCCTTGGTCTCATCTCCCTTTGCACTTGTGTCATTTCAATTAATTTCAAAAACCATTTAAAGGTTTTTTTTCTATCATAATTTCAATATGCTGCACCACTTTCTTGTTCCCTTGGTGTGTGGTTCTCTGGCAATATTATGCCCTGTACACATGAGCAGATTTTCCGTCGGAAAAGACTTGGATTGTTTTTCCGACAGAATTCTGCTCAAGCTTGCCTTGCATAGACATGGTCACACAAAAGTTCTCTGAACTTTTGACCGTCAAGAATGTGGTGACGTACAACACTACGACGAGCTGAGAAAATTAAGTTCAATGCTTCCGAGCATGCGTCAAATTGTTTCCGAGCATGCATAGGAATTTTGTATTTTTGGATAGGAACTTTTCCTGACCGAAAAAATAGAGAACATGCTCTCAATCTTTTGCTGGCTGAAATTCCACCAGCAAAAGACTGTTGGAGCATACACATGTTCGCATTTTCCGACAAAAAGCTCTCATCTGAGTTTTGCTGGTGGAATTTCCGATCGTGTGTACGCGGCATTACCCTTTTTTCCTTCACTTACCTAACCATGCATCACAGGTTATATGTCGCAATGCATGCAGCATCATGCACCTTTTTTATTGATTATATATATCATTTTTACATTCTTATAGACAAATCCTGAAGCTGCTGAAAGCACCATTGTGCATCGTATTATGGACACCCATTCTCTATCTCTCCTCACCCCCCGAGTGTGATGTGCATCCGGCTTTGGTGGCCCACAAGTTACGTCCCCACAGCTCCCAGCAGGGACGTTTTCCCAGCCTTCTTCAACTTTCCTTTAGGAACCATGGATCAGACGGAGACAGATAATGCAATAAAAATCACACCTTTTAATAAAATGGTAAAAATGGTACAAATAGTAAACATAGTCAAAACATAGCCAGGGTTTGGTAGACAAGGTGGGTAGTCAGAACAAGCCAGTAAATCAGTAAATCAGGAAGCCAGAGATCAGCGTGGTCAGAGGCAGCAGACAGGATCAGGAACCAGAGGGGACGTCAGCCAGGCAAGTCTTTAACAGGAACAGGAGTCTACAGATATGTTTGACCAAAGTGAAGGCACAGAAGAAAATAACCAGGCAGTTTAAATAGCTAGAAGGAGCTGGTTGTCGGCTGGATTTGACAAGCAGGAAATAATCACTAGGTGAGCCACTGTGAAATGATGAGTGCTGGCAATTAACTGACAACTGAGCAACCTTTGAGAGAGATGGGAGCCCAGCCCTGACAGTACCCCCCCTCAATGACCCCTCCCCCTCACCACCAGGTTTGAGAGGAAAAGTCTATGAAAAGCATGGAGGAGGACAGGAGCATGTACATCTGAGGCTGAGACTCAAGAGCAATACGTGGGCAGAACTACCAGAAGATTGGACAGTAGGTTACGGGAACATGTGAATAGAATTAGAAAAGGTTTCAAACATCACAGTTTGTCTAACCATTTTAGACTGTTTCATAATAGGGATCCTAGGGGTCTCAAGTTTTGCGGAATTGATAGGGTTGAAGCACATTGGAGGGGCTCCAACCTTAACCACTTCAGGTCCCACCCATAGTCAAATGACGTCCGCAGGAGGGATATCCCATCCTGGGCGGGCATCATATGACGTCCTGGGCTTCCTGGCCATCTGGGGGGTGCGTTCGGGAGCCAATGCGCGTGCCCAGTAGCCGTAATGTCCGCCGGGCACCCACGATTGCCTGGTAACAGAGCTGGGACGTGGATCTGTGTGTGTAAACCCTTCCCTGCCAGTGACATTTATACAGTAATCAATGCATTTTTATAGCACTGATCGCTGTATAATTGTCAGTGGTCCCAAAATGGTGTCAAAAGTGTCTGATCTCTTCTCCGCAATGTCGCAGTCATGATAAAAATCGCAGATCGCTGCCATTACTTGTAAACAAAAAATAATAAAAATGCCATAAATCTATCCTCAATATTGTAGACACTATAACTTTTGCGCAAACCAATTAATAGACGCTTATTGCAATTTTTTTTACCAAAAATATGTAGAAAAATACATATTGGCCTAAACTGAGGAAAAAAATAGTTGTTTTTTTTTAAAATTGGGATATTTATTATAGCAAGTAAAAAATATTGTGTTTTTTTCAAACTTGTCGCTCTTCTTTTGTTTATAGTGCAAAAGCAAAAAAAACAGCAGAGGTGATCAAATACCACCAAACGAAAGCTCTATTTGTAGGAAAAAAATGATAAAAATTTCATATGGGTACAGTGTTGCCTGACCGCGCAATTGTCATTCAAAATGCAACAGCACTGAAAACTGAAAATTGGCTTGCGCAGGAAGGGGCTGAAAATGCCCTGTATTGAAGTGCTTAAGAAATCCATTTAACAGAACGAAACCCAATGGATACACAGGTTGGGTACTTTGAGCCCGTATGGTTTAAATATTGAATTAGATCTGAATTGTTTTTTGTCTAATTGATAGGGATCAACATTTTATTTTCATTTTCATTTATTTTCATATTTATTTTTATTTATTTTTATTATTTTTATTTTATTTTATTTTTCTTCTTTTTTCTTCTTTTTTTATTGTTATTTTTTTATTATTTATTGTTATTTTTATTTTTATTATTACTTATATTTTCATTTTTATTTTTTATTTTTTGTTTCTAGTTAATTATTTTTGCTGACCATCAATTGGTAATAATCAAGGAATCTTACCGTATGAACCTTTACTAATGATTTTTTTTATTAATGAATTTTTACCAATGAATTTTATACTTACTAATGGATTGTCATTTTTAATGTTTTTAAATGTTTTCCAAATAGATCGTTTTGTTAAATTTATGGCAATAAACAGGAAGTGATGTGAGTGAAGGCAAGTGGGTGTTTAATCACACCAGATGGTTTTCCCTGCACATGATTGGCCACCTAGCTTGGAGACACCCGCTCTCTTGCATATAAATTCCGCCATGCGAAAACCAGAAGTGATGTCCTTGATGACACCCTGGAGGAGGGGCGAAATGTGTCAATGCATTTCCGGTTTACGTACCAGTGACGCAACTTCCGGTATCCATGGAACGCATGCTGCAGATGTGCACCCGGAACACACTGATGCCTGTTTTCCAAGCCGTCTCGTGAGTGGCGTTTTTGATCATGCGCATTAACTAAGTGCCGGCAGTACTTCACTATATACCTTCCTCTCTCTGTTTTTCCAAATACTTCATATCCTCTATGGTCCACGTGTAAATCGTTCTTGGAAGCCTCTCTGATCTTGGATCTATATACCACAACCCCACTAAGCACTTTTGACCCCTGGACTGCAAAGCTGAGGGTTTATAAGCTCTGGTGAGTGGAGTCACAGGAGGGGAGTGTGTTCTTTGGGTGTGTTTTTTTGTGATGCCTTTCAACCTGGATACTTGAATTGCCATTGAAATCACTTTGCACTTTTTTGTTTTTTATTACTGCACTTTGCACTTTATTGTTTACATTTAATAATTTGTTAGCACTCTTAAAAATTTGTATATCCATTGAGACTCAAGAGCGTTCCTCCAGACCGTACCCTTTCCTATGAGCCAGGTACTGTATACACCCACAGCACCTACGGGAGTCAAGGATCGACTGTATCTCATACTCCTCATGGTTCTCAAGCTGCACCGGGTGAGGACGTGGTACCAAGGTCGTGAAGCGGTTGCAGAGTAAAGGTTTTAATAAGGAGACATGCAAAACCTTCGAAATACGCATGTGCAGCACCCTCCTAGATAGGTGCTAAAAGAGAGTACAGTTTTTGGTCTTTTTGTTTTCCAGGAAGATGGTCAGGCAAAACTTAGAGTTCTCTCTGCCTACCAAGGAGCAGGATCTATTGAGTAGGTCTGCTCATTGTGCTCAGGTGCAGCTCAGCTTGTTCTGACTGTCCCCCCGCTGGTCCAATAGGGAGGCATAAATAATCCGGTGAGGTCAAGTGAGAGTTGTCCTTATCTATTGTGAATAGTTCTAGTTGGAGTATCCCACTCATCCCTTCTCCCATCCAAGTTCCAAATAGAATACAAAAACCTAAATACCCTGGACTGTTCATTGAGTAATGAGCAAGCGGGCGTAAGGCTGGGACAAGCAGGAACTTCTAGAAACCAAGCGGAAACCCCTAGCAACACAGTGGGAAACCCTCAGAACCTAAGAGGGAATCCTCAGCAACTAAGTGGGTACCCTCTGCACCTGAGTGGGGATACTTAGCAACTTAGTGGGAACCATTGGCAACCAGCTGCAGGTAACCAGAGAGAGGCCTGTGAGGTCAACACTCAGCAAGCCCTACGGGGACAGTGCTACACATGTTAGAATGAAGGTCTAATTTACTGGGTTGATACAACGGAGATTACGGAAAGGCCCAATAAACTAAGGTGCTTGTTTCAGTGAGGGAACCTGGAGTGGGAGGTTGCGAGATGACAGACAGACCCTCTCCCCAACCTGGTAGGAAGGCGCAGGTAGGCGTCTGCAGTCAGCATGGAGTCTGTACCTATCAATGGCACATTGCAAGGACTCTTGGACCTGCACCCAAGTGGAATGAAGATCACAGAGATGCTCCTCTAATGCAGGAATTCTCTGAGGAACAAATGAGTCAGGCAACATGGTTGGTTGGAAACCATAATTCGCCATAAACTGAGACATTTGGGCGGCACTATTGTGAGCAAACTCTGCCCAAGGTAGGAGGTCTGACCAGTTGTTATGGCAGTCAGAAATATAGCAATGCAGAAACTGCTCCAAAGCTTGGTTGGCTCGTTCTGCAGCCCCATTAGACTGCGGGTGACACACAGAGGAGAAGGAAATCTGAATTTCTAACTGTGCACAAAAGGCTTGCCAAAACTTGGAGACAAACTGGCTACCCCCGTCAGAGATGATAACCTTGGGTAGCCCATGTAACCGAAAGATCTCCTGAGCAAAAAATGGATGCCAGTTATTTGGATGTGGGCAACTTCTTTAGTGGAATACAATGCAACATTTTCAAGAACCCATCAACCACCATAAGAATAACTGTGTTACCCTGGGAGTTGGGTAACTCCACAATAAAATCCATAGACAGGTGGGTCCAAGGCCTCTCTCCATTGGGTATGGGTTGTAGGAGGCCCACTGGAAGGTGTCGTGGTGTCTTACTCTGAGCACACACGAAACAAGCGGCTACGAAGGCGGTTACATCAGCATGGAGACTAGGCCACCAGAATTGTTGAAAAATAGCCCAAATGATTTAATTCTTCCCTGGGTGGCCAGCTGCCTTAGGAGAATGGTAAGTCTGGAGCAAAGCAGTGCAGAGATTCTCAGGGACAAAGCAGCAGTTGCCAGGTTTCTCGGGAGGAGAATGGATCTGAGCAGCAAGATTTCTATTACCCAAAGGTGAAGTGAGACTAGTAAGTACAAAAGCCAGAATACAATCTGAAAGTATCACAGGAGCAGGAACCGACTCAATCTTGGAAGCGGAGGAAAATTGTTGCGGCAATGCGTCAGCCCTTACATTCTTAGTACAGAGAATGAGACAATGTAATTGAAGCTTCACAGAAAAAGAGCCCATTGTGCCCTTCTGGGAGATAAGAGTTTTGCCTCAGACAAGAATGTGAGATTCTTATGGTCAGTCAAAATGAGGACTGGCACAGTGGTACCTTTGTGGAGATGCCTCCATTCTTTAAGAGCTAAAATGATAGCTAACATTTCTCTGTCCCCAATCTTGGAATTGCATTCTGCAGTAGACAATTTCTTAGAAATGTAGCCACAAGGATGCATAGCGCTCTCAGAGTTAGAACGTTGAGACAGAAGGGCACTTACTCCAGTCTCGGATGCATCAATCTCAAGAATGAAGGGTAACATAGGATCAGTATGTGCCAGCACAGGAGCTGAAACAAGGGCAGCCTTGAGAGACTGAAAGGCTAATGGATTTCGGAGACCATTTCTGTGGGTTACCGTCCTTTCTGGTCATATCAGTCAGGGGTTTGACCAGAGGAAAGAAGTTCTGAATAAATTTCCGATAATAATTGGTAAAGCCAAGAAAACATTGTAGTGGACGTAGACCTACTGGTCAAGGCCACTGTAGAACTGCAGATAGTTTCTCTGGGTCCATTGAAAAACTGTCAGTAGACATGTCATAACCCAGAAATGTAACCTGTTCACGATGGAACTCACACTTTTCCAACTTACAATACAGGTAATTATCTCTCAGCCTCGGGAGACATCTGTGTGGTGGATCTCTTTAGAATATATGAGAATATCGTCAAGATAAACCACCACACATTGCTGCAACATATCTCGAAGGACATCGTTAATGAATTCCTGAAAAACTGCAGGAGCGTTGCAAAGATCAAACAGCATTATATTATGAGGTATTCGTAATGTCCCGTCCTAGTATTAAACGCAGTTTTCCATTCATCGCCTTCCTTGATCCTCACGAGATTGTATGCCCCTCTTAAATCGGGCTTTGTGAAAACCGTTGCTCCCTTGAGGCGGTCAAATAATACCATAATCAACGGAATCGGGTAGGCGTTCTTAATCGTGATGTGATTGAGACCCCTATAATCGATACAAGGTCTCAGTTTACCACTCTTCTTTTTCACAAAGAAGAAGCCAGCACCAGTAGGAGATGAGGATTTGCAGGTGAACCCTCGAGAAAGTGCATCGGTAATATAGTCCTCCATCGCTTTATCCTTTATGACAGACAAAGGGTAAACCCTGCCATGAGTGGGCATGACACCAGGTTGAAGGAAAATTGCGCAATCATATGACCGCTGTGTGGAGGCAAACTACCGGCTTGACCTTTATCACAGAAATCGCTAAATTTGAGGTACTCCTCTGGCAAGGAGGAGAGTGAAGAGGTGCACAAGACCTTAGCCACTTTATGAACACATGTTTTACTACATTGTTGCGAGCAGGAAAGAACCTCAGCACAAAGCCAATCAAAGAAGGGGTTGTGCCTCTGTAACCAAGGATAACCAATAACCACCGGGTAATAAGGAGGGGAAATTACTTGAATATGGATTATCTCCTAGTGAAGAGCCCCTATGGCCATGGTTAGCGGAGCAGTCTCATGAGTCACATGGGCAGGCTGTAGAGGTCTCCCATTAATAGCCTCAATGGCAAGTGGAGTGGCACGAAGCTGCAGCGGAATCGAGTGCTTAGACACAAAGGCACTATCTGTGAACAAGCCTGCAGCCCCAGGGTCGATTAGAGCCTGTTTATTGATGGACAACTCAGACCAAGAAAGGGTAACCCGAACAAGAAGCTTATCCTTCAGGATAACTGGGGACGTAACAATGCCACCTAAGGTCTGTCCCCTACATGACCTCAGGTGCAAGCTCTTCTCAAACGGGTAGGACAAGACTTCAAAAAGGGACCTGCCTGGCCACAATAAAGGCACAATCTCTCCCTCTTCCTAAAGGCCCTCTCATCCGGAGAGAAACGTGTGAAGCCCAACTGCATGGGTTCTACTTTACTGGCCAACTCGGTACCAAGAGGCATGGGAGGTGAGTGAGGCAAGGGTGGGACTGCAAAGCTCGGAGCCAAATGTACAGTAGGCTTCCGCAAGCTCTCCCTAAAGGAAGATCTCTTTTGGAGTCTGGAGTCAATGAGAATGGCAAATGTGATCAACTTCTCCAGATCTGTAGGTATGTCTCGGGCTGCTACCTTATCTTTGATGTTATCCAAGAGACCATGAGAAAAAGCAGCCACGAGGGCCTCATTGTTCCAAGTGACCTCTGCTGCCGGAGTACAGAATTCAATAGCGTAATTGGGAACAGTTCTTGTACTCTGTTTGATGAACATGAGGCTCTTGGCAGCAGAAGTGGAGCGTGCAGGAACATCAAATACCCTTTTAAAGGAAACCACAAACTCAGGGTAACAATGGGTTTTTGTATCTCCCATAGAGAGTTTGGCCAGGCCAAGGCTCTATCAGAAAGCAAAAAAATAATGAAGCCTACTTTACTTCTGTCCGTGGGGAATGCCTGGGGCAGCGTCTCAAAGTATATCCCAACCTGGCTGAGAAACCCTCTGCATTGAACTGGATCGCCCCCAAATCGCTGGGGAAGCGGAGCGGAACGGAACCAGACATACCTCTTATAGAGGTAATACTCGAGGCGGGTGCCTGCACAGAGACTGGACTAGCAGCAGGGATGGCCTGCAACACAGGTTGTACCGGAACAGCCACAGTGGGAGGAATAAGGTGAGCATTGCGAATCAGGAGCATCTGTAATGCTACGGCAAACTGATCCATGTGGTAGTCCTGCTCATTAAACCTAGAAAATATAACCACTAGGTGGATTTCCTGCATCTTCTAAATTCATGGCCTTCGCCTACTGTCAGGAACCATGAATCGGACGGAGACAGAAAATGCAGTAAAAATCACACATTTTGATAAAATTGTAAAAATAGTACAAATAGTAAACGCAGTCAAAACATAGTCAGTGTACAGTAGCCAAAGCGGTTAGTCAGAACAAGCCAGTAAATCAGGATGCCAGAGATCAGCGTAGTTGGAGGCCACAAACAGGATCAGGAACCAGAAGGGATGTCAGCCAGGAAAGTCTTTAACAGGAACACAGCAGAGAGACTACAGATATGTTTGACAAAGGCCTAGGCCAGAAAGGAATGAACCAGGCAATTTAAATAGCCATGAAAACAGCAAAAAAAAGTCTGGCACTAGAAAACTGGGACATTTGTAACAATGGGAGTAATTCTTTATGTCCTACTTGTGCTCAATAAGCAGCTATATGGATGAACACACCAGGAGAGATGTGATAAAAGTGAATACAGTCAATGACAACCATAAGGAAAAGCGCTTTTCGAGCCAGTCTTGTGCGAACAGATAAACAGGCAAAGATCAATAAGAAGAACCATTTATCAATTTATTGTTGCCATAAGATGATTTTTTTTCAAACAATTAAAATTCTCCTTTGCATAGATGGTAGACAATCAGCTTGCTCACCACTATAATTGTACCTTATGGCGGTGGCCAATGGACCGGCTTGTTGATAGATTTGCTGCAGTGATGGAAGCCCATGCTCACTGGTTCCTATTGGGGCTTGCTTTGACTGTCTCCCTGGCCCTGTTCTCACCTACGTCTGGCTAGCTGTGCTGCCGCTCACTGCTGGATACCATCAGGGACTCAGTTGAGGCTCTACATCGTCTCCCGTTAAAGTTGGGTTTTCCCTCCCCCTTCCCCGTTTGTGTGGATTTCATAGGGGATGCATGAAGATTCAATCACTGCAGCAAATCTATCAACAAGCCGGTCCATTGGCCGCCACCATAAGGTACCATTATAGTGGTGAGCAAGCTGATTGTTTACCATCTATGCAAAGGAGAATTTTAACTGTTTTTTTAACAAAAAAATAATCTTATGGCAACAATAAATTGATAAATGGTTCTTCCTTTTGATCTTCGCCTGTTTATCTGTCCGCACAAAACTGGCTTGAATAGCGCTTTTCCTTATGTTTGCCATTGTCTGTATGCAGTTTAAATAGTCAGAAGGGGCTGGCTGTGGGCTGGACTTGACGAGCAGGAAATGATCACCAGGTGAGCCACTGTGGAATGATGAGTGCTGGCAATTAACTGACAGGTGAGCAACCTGTGCACTGAGAAGGGAGAGCTGAGAGCCCAGGCCTGACACTTTCAGCTCTCAGCATCATATGACTAATTTTAGAGCTGATATGTAATAAGTAATTTAGGGGTGTCTCCTTTTTGTTCCCTTTTACTTTCATCAGATTATATTTGGTATTTTTATATATATAGATATGTATTTTGCAGACACGCATTCTGTGATTGCTCCTGAGGAAGTGGAGCTTCATCCACGAAAAGTGTTGCGCTTTATAGAAGCAGTTTTTTATACAAGCATGCGTTTATATCCAGATCATTTATATTACTTTTATGGAATATGTGCAATCATGAATAGGAATGAGCTTCGAGTTCGAATCGAACTCATGTTCGACTCGAACATCGGCTGTTCGCCAGTTCGCCGAACAGCGAACAATTTGGGGTGTTCGCGGCAAATTCGAAAGCCCTGGAACACCCTTTAAAAGTCTATGGGAGAAATCAAAAGTGCTAATTTTAAAGGCTTATATGCATGGTATTGTCATAAAAAGTGTTTGGGGACCCGGGTCCTGCCCCAGGGGACATGGATACAAGCATGCGTTTATATCCAGATCATTTATATTACTTTTATGAAATATGTGCAATCATGAATAGGAATGAGCTTCGAGTTCGAGTCGAACTCATGTTCGACTCGAACATCGGCTGTCGACTCGAACATCAGCGAACAATTTGGGGTGTTCGCGGCAAATTCGAAAGCCGCGGAACACCCTTTAAAAGTCTATGGGAGAAATCAGAAGTGCTCATTTTAAAGGCTTATATGCATGGCATTGTCATAAAAAATGTTTTAAAAATGGCCATTTTTTCGGGAGCAGTGATTTTAATAATGCTTAAAGTGAAACAATAAAAGTGTAATATTCCTTTAAATTTTGTACCTGGGGGGGTGTCTATAGTATGCCTGTAAAGGGCCGCATGTTTCCCGTGTTTAGAACAGTCCGAGAGCAAAATGACATTTCAAAGGAAAAAAAGTCATTTAGAACTACTCGCGGCTAATAATGAATTGCCGGTCCGACAATACACATAAAAGTTCATTGATAAAAACGGCATGGGAATTCCCCACAGGGGAACCCCGAACCAAAATTTTAAAAAAAAAAATGACGTGGGGGGTCCCCCTAAATTTCATACCAGGCCCTTCAGGTCTGGTATAGATATTAAGGGGAACCCCGGCCAAATTTTTTTTAAAAAATGGTGTGGGGTCCCCCTCAAAATCTATACCAGACCCTTCAGTACCAGGCCACATGCCCTAAACATTGGGAGGGTGCTTTGGGGTAGCCCCCAAAACACCTTGTCCCCATGTTGATGAGGACAAGGGCCTCATCTCCACAATCCTTGCCCGGTGGTTGTGGGGGTCTGCGGGCAGGGGGTTTATCAGAATCTGGAAGCCCCCTTTAGCCCCCCGGAGGAAGAACCAGAAGAACCAGAAGAAGAAGATGGAGGAAGAAACCGAAGGAAGATAGAAGATAGAAGAAAGAAGAAGCATTTAAATAAAGGAATTGTCAGAAACTCTTGTGATTTTTAACATTTTTGACAGTTTTTTTGTGAAATGGTAGGGGTACTTTTGTACCCCCTTACCATTTCACACAGGGGGGGAGGGCCGGGATCTGGGGGTCCCCTTGTTAAAGGGGGCTTCCAGATTCTGATAAGCCCCCTGCCTGCAGACCCCAACAACCACCGGGCAAGGGTTGTGGGGATGAGGCCCTTGTCCTCATCAACATGGGGACAAGGTGTTTTGGGGGGCTACCCCGAAGCACCCTCCCAATGTTGAGGGCACGTGGCCTGAAGGGTCTGGTATAGATTTTGAGGGGGACCCCACGCCATTTAAAAAAAAAATTTGGCCGGGGTTCCCCTTAACATCCATACCAGACCTGAAGGGCCTGGTATGGAATTTAGGGGGACCCCCACGTCATTTTTTTTTTTTTTTTTTTGGTTCGGGGTTCCCCTGTGGGGAATTCTCATGCCGTTTTTATCAATGAACTTTTATGTGTATTGTCGGACCGGCAATTCATTAACAGCCGCGAGTAGTTTTAAATTACTTTTTTTCCTTTGAAATGTCATTTTGCTGTCAGACTGTTCTAAACACGGGAAACATGCGCCCTTTTACAGGCATATTATAGACACCCCCCAGGTACGAAATTTAAAGGAATATTACACTTTTATTGTTTCACTTTAAGCATTATTAAAATCACTGCTCCCGAAAAAACATCCACTTTTAAAACTTTTTTTTGCATTGTTACTTGTCCCCTGGGGCAGGACCCGGGTCCCCAAACACTTTTTATGACAATAGCTTGCATATAAGCTTTTAAAATTAGCACTTTTGATTATTCATGTTCGTGTCCTATAGACTTTAAAGGTGTTCGTGTGTTCGAACAAATTTTTTGCCTGTTCGCAAGTTCTGGTGCGAACCGAACAGGGTGTTCGGCTCATCCCTAATTATGAATTTACTTATTGTTGTCAATTATATGCATATCAGCTTTTTATATCTGCAATGTATTATGTTTCTCCCTGTGTACCTCTACGGATAAACCTATATGCCATTGTGCATCATTTTATTATTTGTGTGTTGACACGTCTCATTTAAAGTCCCAACCTCTCCCCCCTTCTCAATTGAACAGGGATGGAGGAGCATGTTCTGTCTGACCTTGTGCCTCATTTAAAGTCCCAAATAACCCCCTTCCTTTTTACAATATATAGTTACATAGTTAGTCAGGTTGAAAAAAGACACAAGTTCATCCAGTCCAACCTTAAAAACAATAAATAAATAAAATAAAAAATATTGTACAATCCATATACCCAATTTTATATCCTCAGTTGATCCAGAGGAAGGCAAAAAACCCCAGCAAAGCATGCTCCAATTTGCTACAGCAGGGGAAAAAATTCCTTCCTGATCCCCCAAGAGGCAATCGGATTTTCCCTGGATCAACTTTACCTATAAATGTTGGTACCCAGTTATATTATGTACATTTAGGAAAGTATCCAGGCCTTTCTTAAAGCAATCCACTAAGCTGGCCAGAACCACCTCTGGTGGGAGTCTATTCCACATTTTCACAGCTCTTACTGTGAAGAAACCTTTGCATATTTGGAGAAGAAATCTCTTTTCCTCTAGATGTAAAGAGTGCCCCCGTGTCCTCTGGGTGGACCATAATGAGAATAACTCAACAACAAGTTCACTATATGGACCCCTTATATATTTGAACATGTTAATCATATCCCCCCTTATTCTCCTCTTCTCAAGAGTGAATAAATTCAGTTCCTCTAATCTTTCCTCATAGCTGAGCTTCTCCATACCTCTTATCAGTTTGGTTGCCCTTCTCTGCACTTTCTCCAGTTCCCCGATATCCTTTTTGAGAACTGGTGCCCAAAACTGAACTGCATATTCCAGATGAGGTCTTACTAATGATTTGAACAGGGGCAAAATGATATCTCTCTCTCTAGAGTCCATACCTCTCTTAATACAAGAAAGGACTTTGCTCGCTTTGGAAACCGCAGCCTGGCATTGCATGCTATTATTGAGCTTATGATCTACCAAAACCCCCAGATCCTTCTCCACCCTGGATTCCCCCAGTTATATTCCCCCTAGCATGTATGATGCATGCATATTCTTAGCCCCCAAGTTCATAACTTTACATTTCTCAACATTAAACCTCATCTGCCACATAGTCGCCCAATTAGACAGAGCATTGAGGTCGGCTTGTAAATTGGAGACATCCTGTAAGGATGTTATTCCACTGCATAGCTTGGTGTCATCTGCAAAGACAAAATGTTACTTTCAATCCCAGACCCAATATCATTTATAAAGATATTAAAAAGTAAGGATCCCAGCACTGAACATTGGGGTACACCACTGATAACCTTAGACCATTCAGAGTAAGAATCATTAACCACTACTCTCTGAATTCTGTCTTTTAGCCAGTTTTCTATCCATTTACAAACTGATATTTCCAAGCCTGTAGACTTTACCTTACACATGAGCCGCATGTGGGGAACTATGTCGCACGCTTTTGCAAAATCCAAGTATAGCACGTCCACAGCCACCCCTCTGTCCAAGGTTTTACTGACCTCTTTATAAAAAGAAATCAGGTTTGTCTGACAACTTCTGTCTTTTATGAATCCATGCTGTCTGTTGCTTAAAATGTTTTTTTCCAGCAAGAACTGGAATAGCAATAAAGTTTTTAGCTATGGAGACGTGTGATCACAGCTCTTATATATATATGTTTACCTTTATAGTTTGACAGTAAACATTTTACTGTCACCATTGGGGGCTGACCCCACCGTTTGTTAGTCTGCGTTCAGAAAATCAATATCTGAGATAATATTTTACATGTTTATAATTTGTATATTACTAGGTTTTTGTCCCTTTTTATGATGCATGTGGGCTGATTGCCATACTTGGCTAGTTGGTTCAGAGTCCAGGAGCTGCGATGTGAATTGGGAGCCTTCCCTCTCCTCCCCGTATCAGTACATGAAGGACTGGGTGGGTGTTCCCTGTGCGCATCAGCGACACACCCCATGCCAAGTGCATGACGTCATCACTCTGGAGCCACAGCACTGGCTGCATTTGTTCCATCATGAGCATGTTTCAGGCATTCCCCTGGGGCGCTTGTTCCCATCTGGCGTCAACTGGCCAGGTGAGAATGCTTCCTTCTTAACACGTCCAGGGTGACGCTATGTTAGCCACGGGGGTATATATTGCACTCTTGGGGGGGAGACAATGGTTTTCAAATTCTTGCTGTGTACTCTATGGATCACATGTGGATTTCCTACCATAATCATTGGGATTATAAGGTATATTCATTTTTAATTGGGCTTTTATCATGCTGGCTTTCCTTGGTCTCGTCTCCCTTTGCACTTGTGTTATTTAAATTAATTTCATAAACCTTTTATAGGTTTTTTTCTATTACAATTTCAATATGCTGCACCAGTTTCTTGTTCTCTTGGTGTGGGGTTCTTTGGCAATTTTTTATATATACTGGCTCCTCTTTCCCTCACTTATCTAATCATGCATCACAGGCTATATGTCACAATGCAAGCAGCATCATGCACCTTTTTATTGATTGTATTTAATTTTTACATTTTTATAGACACATCCTAAAGCTGCTGCAAAAACTATTGTGCATCTTATTATGGACACCCATTCTCTAGTGTGATGTGCATCTGGCTTTGGCGGCCCACAAGTTACGCCCCCACAGCTCCCAGCAGGGATGTTTTCACAGCCTTCTTCAACTTTCAGCTCTCAGCATCATTATTATTATTATTATTATACAGGTTTTATATAGCGCCAACAGTTTGCGCAGCGCTTAACAAAATAAAGGCAGACATTACAGTTACATTACAATTTGGTACAAGAGGAATCAGAGGGCCCTGCTCATTACAGCTTACAATCAAAAAAGGAAGGGACAATTGATACAAAAGTAATAGATGTGGGGGATGAGCTGATGGAGGAAGTAAAACAGAGTTAGTTAGAAGTAGGATAGGCTTCTTTAAAGAGAAGGGTTTTCAGGGATCGTCTAAAGATGGATAGATTAGGGGACAGTCGGACAGATTGGGGTAGGGAGTTCCAAAGGATGGAAGAAGCTCTGGAGAAATCCTGGAGGTGAGCATGGGATTTGGTGACAAGGGAGCTAGAGAGCAGGAGGTCTTGGGAGGACCCAAGAGAGCAGCTTGGCTGGTCTTTGGGATTAGGTTAGTGATGTAGCTGGGGGCAGAATTATGGATGGCTTTGTAAATTATTGTTAGTAATTTGAATTTTATTCGTTGGGTGAGTGGAAGCCAGTGGAGGGATTGGCAGAGAGGGGTGGAGGACACTGAATGGTTGGTAAGGTGGATGAGTTGCAGCGGCATTCATTATGGACTGAAGGGGGGATAGTCTATGTAAAGGTAATCCAATGAGGAGGGAGTTGCAGTAGTCGAGGCGAGAGATAACCAGGGAGTGAATTAGAAGCTTGATGGTGTCATTAGTTAAAAAGGGGCATATTCTGGAAATGTTGTGGAGGCTAAGGCGGCATGATTTGTATAGGGATTGTATGTGGGCCTGAAAGGACAGTTCAGAGTCTATGGTTACCCCTAGCACCCTGGCATGTGGGGATGGACTGATAGATGTGCCATTGATCTTAACAGAGAAGTCAGGGGAAGGGGCATGTGGGGGAGGAAACATTAAGAGCTCAGTTTTACATAGATTCAGTTTGAGGAAGTGGTTTGACATCCAGGCTGATATGTCTGTTAGTAACTCTGTAATGCGCGAGGAGATTAATGGGGTGTGCTGAGGGGCAGAGAGATAGATTTGGGTGTCATCAGCATATAAATGGTAGTGGAAGCCATGGGAGGCTATCAGCTGACCCAGAGAGGATGTGTAGATCAAGAATAGTAGAAGTCCAAGGACAGAACCTTGGAGGACCCCAACGGTAAGAGGAGTTGGAGAGGAGGAAGTGGAGTTGTAAGTGACACTTTTTATAATAAATGAGCGGTGTTTAAAAACCATAATGCACTATTGGAGCCTTTATTTTCTTTACTTGCTCCATGCTCTTTTTGGGAGATTGAATTTTTGCATAAAGTGGGCGGATGGTGGCCAGCAACTGAGATAGACATCCGCGGTTCATATATATATCTTGGTCCAGGATCCATCTCAGGCCCTGCAGAGGGCTATATCTGCTGGCGAATATGACCTCGCTATAATAGGAGGTCCACATCTTCTGGTAAGTGTTTATTTCTTCTGACCCTCGCTCCACAGAGGGATTCATCACTTTTTTTTGGTGCGGTTGAAAATTCAGAGAATTCTTCCCTCTTCAGATTTGTGTCACCGCAGAACCTGATACACCTATCATCTCTTTAGAGACTTTATTTCACAAAGTGCTTTTTTTTCACTTTTTCACTTTATAGAGACTTTGCTGTATGTCACTTTTTATTATTTTTATTATACATGATTTATACACTATATATCATCTCAATGTATTATAGTTTGTTTGATTTTTGATTCAAAATTTTGTGCACTTTCACTTTCTATTATTAAGTTTTGTACATGATTGTATCGAATGTTTGTGTTGCAGCTTTTTCCTTTCACAGGTTTGTTTTTCGTTCAATAATGTCAGTAGCGCAATATATACATTTTGAACATATTTTTATAAGTGACACTGACATGTGTCTAATTTTGGAGCTGATATGTAAGTAATTTAGGGGTGTCTCCTTTTTGTCCCCTTTTACTTTCATATGATTATATTTGGTATTTTGCGCTTTCTCCTGAAGAAGTGGAGCTTTATCCACGAAACGCAGCAAGCTTAATAGATGCAGTTTTTTATACAATCATGCGTTTATATCCAGATCATTTGTATTACTTTTATGGAATATGTGCAATCATGAATTTACTTATTGTTGTCAATGATATGCATATCAGCTTTTTATATCTGCAATGTATTATGTTCCTCTATGTGTACCTCTACGAATAAACTTATATGCCATTGTGCATCATTTTACAATATGTGTGTTGACACGTCTCCTTTAAAGTCCCAACCTCTCTCCGCTTCTCATTGGTCAAACATTTCCATAGACACACTTCTAAACCTTGTGGACAGCCTTCCTAAAAGAGTTGAAGCTATTATAGCTGTAAAGGGAGGGCCAACTGAATATTGAACCCTACGGACTAAAACTGGAATGCCATTAAAGTTCATGTTCGTGTAAAGGCAGGCATCCCTTAAAATACTTATATATATGGAAGAATTGGAAGGCCACATATATTTTTTTGTCCATAAGAATTTTATTCAGTATAAAGAGGTATGCATACAAATCAAACACATGAACACATGCCAGTATAATATCAGGACAATACAATAGTACCAAGTGAGCTATACCACTACAACTTGTGGCTTGGAGGACAATGACCAGGAACCAAGTAAGTAAAGAGAGGCAGATACTCCTAAGATAAGGAGAGAACCAGAGCTGAGTAGAGAAAGAGAAAAAGAAGATAATAAAGAAGGGGGAGGAATAGGAAGGGGACTAGGATAGTAGGCGAGGTAATCCGGGGGGTGTGAATGGAGAAAAAAGTGAAAGGGGGGGCAAGCAGGATTCCGCACCCCCACCCGCCCAACTGACAAAGATGATCTGTGGCTCATGTTAGGTATCAAGGAGTGATCCTAGAGGGTGTATTTGCGATATTCAGCAGTTGTTGAAAAATGGGTCCAACAAGCCCATATACTTGGAAATTTGTGCATTCTATCTTGCGAGATATAGATCAGTTCCTCCATATCCTTTATTTTGGAGATTCTCGCAAACCATTCCCTGATCGTTGGAGTGCATGTGGTACGCCAATGTTTGGGAATACACAGTCTGGCTGCATTACCATATGCATGGCTAGGGATTTGTGATATTCTTTTTTGGACAGGGAGGTGTGATGTAGGAGAAATTGGGCCGGGGTAAAGTCAATAGTAAATGTAGTGATACGTTGAATGAGGTCATGAACTTCCTTCCAGAAGGGCTGAAGGATCTCGCAGGTCCACCATACATGGAGCATAGTGCCCACCTCTAGCCCACATCGCCAGCAGGTGTCGGGAATGTCTGAAGAAAATTTATGAAGGTGTGAGGGGGTTCTATACCATCTAGTAACCACCTTATAACCGTTTTCCTGAATTGCCACGTTTAGCGAGCCCTTATGAGCATAATCATGGATCGTTTTCCAATTATTTGCTGTGAGGTGTATTTGTAGGTCTCTGTGCCAGGACTCTTGTGAGGGCACTAGGGTTTGGGTTATATTTTCTGAGAGGAGGGCGTATATAAAAGAGATCAAGTGTCTTTGTGGGGCCCTGCCATGACAAAGGGACTCAAAGGGCGTAAGGCATCTTGTCCAGCAAGTTTGATGAGCCTGGGTTTCTAGAAAGTTTCGGATTTGCCTATAGGTCCAGAAAGGGAATGAAGCTGTTTTAGTGGTCGTTCTAAGTACATCTAAGGGAATGAGTTTATTGTCTGAGTAAAACTGGAGGGTAAGTACATCCTTGAAGGGCCATTCCTGTTGCAGAAAGCTATTCGAATCACCTGGAGGAAAGTCTGGATTACCTCTCAGTGTGGTTAAAGGACCTGGGATAGGTGCCAGATTCCCTCCTCATGTAGCCTTATTGAATGCTAAGAGAGGGGTGTATGAAAGGATGAGTTGGTAGAGATTGTGGCCAACTCTTTTGAGGCAGCCAAGGGAGAAGATGTAAGGGTTGAGATGAAAAGTTGTGTTCAAGGGATACCCATGCCTTTTGAGAGGAGTGGCTATTCCAGTCTGCGACCCTTGTAAGATGGCAAGCAATATAGTGATTGTATAGGTCAGGCAGACAGATGCCTCCTCTAGATTTGGATAGTGTGAGACGCAAGAACTTAATGCAGGGAGGGGAATCTCTCCATAGAAATGTAGAGCAAGCTTTTCGGTATGTAGAGAAAAAGCTTGGTGGAAAGGGAATCGGGACCGCTTGCATCAGGTACAATAAGCGTGGTAAGATAATCATCTTAATTTGGGCAGAACGTCCAAACCAAGATACGTTTAAACTTGCCCAGTCCCTGTGGTTTTTTTGAGCAGTATGGCAGTATGATGGTTCATGGAATAGAGTTCTGAAAAATTGACGGGAATTTTATTCCCATTTGAACGGGAAAGACTCCTGGCAATGGGCAACTTCCTGGGAAGAAAGGGTGACGTTAAGGGCATATGATTTGGTATGATTAATTTTGAGGTTTGAAATTTTACCAAAAAGAGTTAGATCTTTGAGGAGATTTGGTAAGGAAGTTTGAGGCGATCTTAAGAAGAGCAAAACGTCATTGGCAAAAGCCGCAACCTTAAACTCTCTCCCCCCACGACTACCCCCTGAATATCTGGGTTGAGTCTGATCTTGTTAAGCAAGGGTTCCAAGGTCAGTACATAAATTAAGGGTGAAAGTGGGCAACCTTGGCGTGTGCCATTGTTAATGGGAAAGGTGTCCGACAGGTGGCCATTGACTTTTACAGCCGCAGTGGGGCCAGAATACAAGGCCATAATAAATGATAGCATGCGACTCTCCATACCAATGGCTCGGAGAGCCTCCTGCATGTAGTCCCAGGCCACCCTGTCGAACGGGAAGGCCACATATTTTATCAGCATAGACAATCAACTGTCAGACCTTAGGGGACTCCCGACTCTTATTTTTAGCTTCAATAATCATTCTTAAGCAAATTAGGTAAAGTAAGGGAATACATATAAATATCTAATAGGTAAGGCTGCAGAATTATAACAGTTTAACACGAAATGTTCAGATTCTTCAACAAGCCTAATCATGAACAGTCCTGTTTAATACTAGGATTGTCAGGTTCTAGAAATAAAAGACGCATGGGCCTGTGACACATCATCTGATAAAAAGTAGTAGGAGTGTTACAAACCACTAGAATCCTACACTAAAGTGTGCGTGGAATCAATAACAGGTGACTTATGGTAAATAGAATTAATGGTGAGATTTTTCTTTAACATTAGAAGACAGTAAAGGATCTGAAATACATTTCTACAGAGCAGCTGTTTACAATGAGCAGTATTTCACAAAGATAATACCATGTTCATATTCTGTGACCAAATAATGGGGTGGAGCTGCGGTACTGAAACCTAAATGCTGCTAAGTGAATGGAACATCTTTTAAAGGTCATTAGGAAGAGATGGAAAGCAAATGTCTTGAGGTGACATATTGCCAGAACTAACTACTTTCATTTCTTACAAGTAGATGATGTCTGTTTGATCATTTCATTCTAAAATTGTAGAGGTGTCAAAGAGTTTCCTTATGTCCAAACAAGTGTTATTAACTTCAATTATGGCTTCCAGATGGAGAACTCTGAAGGTCTTTTTAGCGTGTGTTCAAAGTATTTCATTTAGACATGCTGGAAAAACATACATACCCATTCATGACCTATTTCACTCTTCTGATTTATACATTCTACACAACTGTAAATCATTCAAAATATGTAATTTTATTGCATCAAAATGGTGTGGCAAATAGCCTATGTAAAGAACAACATAAATTATATTTTCTATTGCCAATAATAGTGGAACTTAACTGGGTTGATTCACGCACTCTAATATGAGCATCAAGGGATGCTTGTTGCCTTTTAGATTGCAAAGTTCTTGTGTAGCAATGAAGTTAATGAAATAAAATTATATGTTTAACAACACTGAAAGCATGAGTGTGGGCATAAATTATAAGCCACTTGCCGTTTAACTTGCCAAGCCAGGTAAAAACATTTATTAAATGTTATATTTTATTATTTATACACCACTACCCTCCAAATACTGTAGAACCCTGTAGAACCATGCATATGTAAACACCACTGCACAATGTTGGGATCTATAAATCCAAGCAAGGAAAGACAGAATTTAAAATACAACAAAACATAGCATCAATTAAATGTTTAGAAGTCAGAGGGCAAATAGCTTAAATATATGCCCATACAAATGCAACTAAGGGGAGACATACATAAGAGAGAACAAGGGAGCTGCGCACCCTGAAATTGATTAAAGAATTTTGGATTCCCCTAATGGGGCTTTAAAGCAGCAAAGTACACCATTACAAAAGTCATTAATAAAACAATTGAATGAATGAATGAATGAATGATTTGTAAAGCGCTGCAAATGCGAACTGAATCGCCTCAAGGCGCTGGATGTATTCTCTGATGTCAGCTTTCTCAGAAAAGGAAGGTCTTTAGTTTTTTCCTGAATGCCTGGTGGTTTTCTTCCATGCGGATGTTAGTTGGAAGAGCATTCCATAGTCGAGGTCCTTGGACTGCGAATCTTCGTTCTCCCTTTGCTTTGTAGCGGTATTTGGGAACGGTAAGGAGGTTTTGGTTAGCCGATCGAAGACTGCGATTCGGTGTGTAGTGTTTTATTTTCTCGCGGAGATATGGTGGGGCGTTCCCTCGTACGCATTTGTGGGTGAGGCAGAGGGTCTTGAATGTGATCCGATTCTTCACGGTTAGCCAGTGAAGGCTCTTTAGGGAGGGTGAGATGGATTCCCAGGGTTTTTTTCCTGTTAACAGTCTTGCCGCCGTGTTTTGGATGAGTTGTAAGCGCGCAAGCTGATATTGGGGTAGTCCTACGTAGAGCGAATTTGCGTAGTCGAGTCGGGAATTGATGATTGTTCCCACAACTGCCGCTTTGTCCTCTTCTGGGATGAAGGGTTGAGTCTGCGTAGTTGACGGAGGAGATGGTGGGATCCGCTCACCACTGATCCTATTTGTGCGTCCATTGTCATTCCTGAGTCAAAAATGACTCCGAGACTCTTGGCTTTGGTGTTTGGGGAGATGGTCTGTCCAAGGATGGTGGGAGGTGTCCACGGAGTCTTTATTTTGGAATTTTTGTTGGCATGTAGGAGAAGAAGCTCTGTTTTTGATCCGTTAAGTTTGAGGGAGCTGGTGGTCATCCAGTCATCTATTAAGGTGAGACATTTCTGTAATTGCTGATGAAGGTCTTTTTGTCCGTTGATGCGAAGGTAGAGTTGGGTGTCGTCAGAGTATGAATGGAAGCAGAGGTCGGTTTTCCTGATGATATTGAGAAGTGGGCGCATGTATATGTTGAATAGTACTGGTGACAAGGGTGATCCTTGAGGGACTCCGCAGGAGATTGCCCGGGTTTCCGAGGTGAATGTTCCTAGTTTCACTGTCTGGGAGCGATTCTCTAGGAAGGATGTGAACCATTTTAGGGCAGAATCTGTAGCTCCTGCTACTTCAGCGAGGCGGACAAGTAAAGTATTGTGGTCCACTGTATCGAATGCTGCGCTGAGGTCTAACAGTACCAGGAGACTCTGTTCTCCGTCGTCTGCTGCTTCAAGGGCGTCGTCCCATATTTTGAGAAGTGCCGTTTCTGTGCCATGGCCTGGGCGGAAGCCTGATTGCAGAGGGTCCAGGAGGAGGTGTGTGTCCAGGTGGTGTTGTAGCTGCTGTACTACTGCTTTTTCCATGATCTTGGAGATAGCGTTGAGGCTAGTTATTGGTCTACGGCAGTTAGGGTCCTTAGGGTCGAGATTGGCTTTCTTTAGCAGAGGTTTGATGATGCCTTGCTTGAGGGAGCTTGGGACAGTCCCTTCTTTGAATGATTGATTTATCAGCTGTGTTAGGATAGGGGCCAAGATGTCGGAACATTCTTTAAGCAGTTTAGTGGGGATGATGTCGTTCGGTGATGTGCTGTCTCGAAGGCTTCTGATGATGTTTTTAGTTGTGTCTATGGTGATTGGGGACAAAAAGAATTTCGGTGGTTGAGTGATGTTTGTGTCGATATCCTCTTTTTGCTTTGGTTCAGTGAGGGTGATAGTTGTTTTCTGATGGATTGATTTCCGAATGTTGTCGATTTTGTCGATGAAGAAATCTGATAACTCATTGCAGAATTCTTGAGTATCGTTTCCTGGGGGTTCCAAGCAGGTCGGGTTCATAGACTGATCCACTATTTTGAAAAGTTCCCGCGGACGGTTTAATGCGGATGAGATGGTGTCTGAGAAATGTTCTTTTTTGGCTTTGAAGATTGCCTTGTGGTATTTCCCCGTGAGTGCTTTGTAGTTAGCAAGGTTTTCCTTGGTAGGGTTTTTTCTCCATGCTCTTTCCGCTCTTCTACGTTCTTGCTTGAGTAGGGTGAGAGTACCATTGAACCAACTTGAGTTTTTTTTGCGGATGAGTGTTCTGCGTTTTGGCGCCACGGAGTCTGCTGTTTGTAGTAGTACATTGTTTAGGGAGTTGAGCGTTTGTTCTGTTGAGAGGCTTGGGTTTAGCAAAAGAATTTTGCTCGACAATGTGGTTTTGAAGAGATCAGAGTGAAGTTTCTTCTGAGATCTATTCCAGTGTGTTGCTGTTACGAGTTTCTGTTTTTGGAGGATGGTGTTAGTGGTGATTTTAAATTTGATAGCATGATGGTCCGTCCATGGTAACGGAGTGTTGTCAGATACGTTGATGTCCATATTCTGTTTGAAGATGAGATCTAGGGTGTGTCCTGAACCATGCGTGGGAGAGTTTATCAGTTGTTGAAGGCCGAGTTCTTCCATTTGGTTGACGCAGGCGGTTGCGGTGGAGTCTTGGGCAGAGTTTGCCCACAGGTTAAAATCCCCAAGTACCAGCAGGTTTTTGGTTTTCAAGGTGTGTATCGAGAAAAATTCAGTGAGCGGCGTGAGGAGATTGGTCTTTGGTCCTGGTGGTCTGTAGCATAGTAGTATGTGAATGGTGTCTTGAGGTGTTGTTTGGAGGTGCAGTGAGAGTGTTTCCATGAAAGGCACTGTGTTCTGTACGTTAGATTTGGTGAACCCAAGATGAGATTTGAAGATCACTGCTAGGCCTCCACCTTTTTTTCCGATTCTATGCTCGGTTAGGATACTGTAGTTCTCGGGCACCAGTTCCGTTAGGATGGTGTTGCAGTCAGGTGTTAGCCAGCTTTCTGTAATGAAGAGGCAATCTATGTTGTTTTCGATGATGAAATCGCAGATTTCCAGCCTGTGCTTGACTGCAGATCTGGTGTTGATCAGGGCGCATGCTAGTTGTTGTGGTTGGATCGGTGTCTCCTTGCATTTCCTGGTTGATTGTAGGTTGGTTCTTAGTATTTGTTCTTTTTTCAGTCTTTTTTGAGTGGCGATCGGTAAAGTTGCGGCAGTGTTTCTTAACCTGTGGATGGTGTCTGCTGTGTATTTAAAGTTGCACATAATGAGGAGAATGGCGTTGCTGGTAGGAGGGTCTTTTGATGGTAGAATTGATGTGATGGTGATCCACTTGCGGGGGGGGGGGGGACGGAGGGGTCTACTGGCTACCCGCTGCTTCTGAAGTGGTGTGGCGATGGGCTGGTGAGGGTGGAAGGTACTTACGGAGGGTACGTATGGCTACCCCCCTGTCGTTGATCCAGAGGAAGGCGAAAAACCCCTAGCTGCGGCCAATAATGCAGCAGAGGAAAAAATTCCTTCCTGACCCCCCCGAGGGGCGATCGGGCTGGCCCCTGGATCAACAGTTGAAGTACCCCTGCTGGCTTACCTGTAGGATGGTCCGGCGGACGACGGGGGGATCAGACACTACTTACTGGTAGGTGGTGCGGTGGCTGCGACTAGGATGATTGAGTTGGAGTAGCCTCCTGGTGGGGTGATTCAGGAGTCGGGGGGGTGCGGGCTCTGTAGGAAAAAAATGGGAGGGGGGGATGAGTGGCTGGCTGCAGGAACCAAGCCGCAGCCGTAGTCAGTCCCACAGAGTCTAGCAGCTAGTCTATAGTGATTAGACTGCGGCTGCGGTGGTGTCCCGAGGGGGGTGCCAGACGGAGGGATCAGGGATGGTGGATCCAACTGGGGGGGGGACCCGGCTAGGGGCTGGTGGCCTCAGAAGCTGCACCGGGGGTCTTCAAATTGCTGCACTGACTGCCTGGGTGTGCCAATATGGCCGCCGGCTAGGCCTGAGCCGCGGCTGGACGGCGGGGGAGTACCAAGATGGCCGCCGGCCAGGCCCAAGCCGCGGACTTTCCTGCGGTGTATCCGGAGGTCCAGCGGAGGTGTGCGGGAGAAACCGGTGTGAAGGTAAGCAAGGATGAGGGGGGGGAGCCCGCCGGTCGGCAGACCGGTCGGGGGGGGGCGGTGAATTGCTGCCTGCTGCCTGCTGGCAGCCGAGCTAGGCAGCCAAGCTAGGCCGGAGCCGCGGAGTATCCTGTGCGGCCGGCCGGCTGGCTGAGCGGCGTTAGGGGGGATGAGGTGGGTGGGGGGTCCGGTGGTTTATTGACAAAATCATATATTCATGTGGAATCTAGTCCAATGATAAATTCATATTCCATAAAACGGCAAAATTACATTTATAATCCATGAAGCGGAAAAAATGCATATCACATCATTACATTACATAGTGTAGTAGAATGCCGAAGCCCCGACGCGTTTCGACCTATATGCGGTCTCTTCAGGGGGCACATCTGAATCTATAAAGTAATACAAATATTAAGAATTGTGGATAATTGTCTAAAAAGGATCACATTAGATAAATCATAATGATGGGTTTTACCGTTAAAGTGAGGTAGATGTGTCTAATAGGGGCATTGGGGAGCCATTGAAGGGTCCGGGCGGTGCGCAGGCCATCCCCACCCCCCCAGATGGGGAAAGAGCCAGCCCCAAGGGCTTACAAGGAGCCACACTGATGCACGCCCCCC
Organism: Lithobates clamitans; assembly: GCA_037952925.1. Lineage (NCBI taxonomy): Eukaryota > Metazoa > Chordata > Amphibia > Anura > Ranidae > Lithobates > Lithobates clamitans. Next base: position 3,279,788 of record JBBGZY010000761.1, read on the forward strand.
CGGGGGAGCGAAAGAGTGAACACCTGCAACAGACATCCATGAATAGCCATTAAAGAAGTAATATATTAGTATATAAGTCATCGTTGTAAGTATTGATTTGGATTGTATATAGAGACTGAAAATGTATATATTCCCATACAAATGCATTTGGTGTTGTTATGAGAGAACTACAGAGGGCACCATTGGTGTTCTCGTCTTTGAACAAGTAAGCTA